>JAIPRN010002136.1:15475-29746 GCA_025469175.1 Geopemphigus sp. TES_GeoC_2020 | reverse complement strand
GTTTTGTTAATGATGCAACGGATTATAGGGAAGAGCGTCGACTCATTTGTGGAATGATTTTCATTTCCAATATCATTTTCGTTATACATAAAATAATTTCGAAGTAAATAACCGTGAGTCACGGGCAGTTTTTAAAAATGTTATTTTATTTACCGGGAATCGACGTTCTTAGTACACGTTTGAAACAAGTATGACATATATATTTAAATATAAATATTTACATTAATGTCGGTCTTTCCAGAAGCCGATATTAATATATAAAATAATTCGGTCGTTAACGATTTTTCAGTAATACGAGTGCGAAAATAATTTTGTGTGTTTTTAACTTTAATTTTGTGGTACAAATATGTTTATATAAATTGTGTTAATTCCCTATAATTCGACAAAATATTTATTATTAATTCCTCGTTTAGGAAAATAAAATTGTATTAATATACGTTACATTAAAATATATTTTATTTCGAAAAATATACTTTACTCACTAATATTGAAATATAAATGTTCCAGCGCCTTCTTGCCATCGGTTCTATCTTAAAAAAACAAACATTTTTAATACTTCCGCGATTGTTTGCAATAGGACAAATGTAACTTGGACACACGTAATATAACGTATTTAACATCGTTGTTATTGCTATTGTGTTTTTAAAATACATATAATTACGTTCAAAGTGTAATCGAATAACTTACTAGTTAATTCTAAATTGTTAAAATTAACTAAAAAATTGTGGAATTTTTAAATTATTATGTCGAACAATGTTTCTCTATTTTATCATTGAAGTGGTATTATTATGCTCAATTAAAAAGTTTAATAAGTTTACAACACTAAACCTAATATGATATTGAGTATACGTTACTTTTACATATTTCTTTCTTGTTCTTCAATCTATCGGCACTTACAAAACCTTGGATTTTAAATATTAAAATGCTAAATAATTCGTAGTATATAAATCGAGAGAGAATACAGCAGACATTTTAGTATAATATTCAGACGCGGCTATTTATTATGATTATCAAATATATTTCTTACGTCCCTCTGTTTAAGTAATATTTGAGGAAAATTATTCGAAATATCCGAACGATATTCTTATTATTATTACGATAACTTATAACGTTGAAAATATTTAAATAATAGCTAAACAAACGGACGTCAGTTTGTGATATATAATTAACGAATAAATTCTTTTAAACATTCAAACTATTCGTTATAATCTAAGTTAATGATGTACCATGTTGGAGTAGTATATAATATATACATTCTCTCTCAATAATGAAAAACCGAAATATATATGTATATGTAAAAATTAACGCATACTTTTTAGGTTACGCATACACCATTTCATTGGACTTTCATGCTGGCCATTATAAACTAAAAATTTGATGATTTCATTTAAAATCCGTTATTTTTGAATATGGATACGTATACGTTAAACAGTAATCACATTTTTAATAAAACGATAATAATACTACATACAAACGATACTTTCGTTAAAGAGGTAATTGAAATAGTCACTTAAGAAATCTAAAAAAAATACATAACTTATTACTTGTGTTATGCATCTGTGTTTAGAACATTTAACATAACGTCTGATATATTTTATTTTTCAACGTCACTAGGCCTCAAACGTTGATAAAATTTTCGTTATTTTATGTTTAAAAAAATTTACTTTTATTTTTGCCCAATGAATTATACCGATTCACTAGTAGAATGAAAGCAATTTAAAATATTTGATTTAACATACGCTATTTATAATTAAATTACACGTTAAAATCGAAATTCGTTAGATTAGTAGAACGGGCCTTTTGACTTTTGACTAAAATCTCCTTTCGCCGTTAGAATTATTTATAAAAATAACGATAAAGTCACGCGAAGGTTGTGCAAACGCTATTCAATTTTAGTTCAACAAGTTCATACACCGATTACAAATGTGAGTACAATTTCAATTATCAAAATTAAATTTACCGTCGATTATAAAAGACTCGTAGTCTCTTCATTCATTTTGACTTACGGAGATTATATTACGAAACACGATAATCGAACATCTTCTATTATGTAAGAAACAATACCGTCGGAAAGTCCACAAACATGCCGTCAATAAACCAAGTCCTTCGGTTCTTCTACGTCCATTTGGAAAGACTCGATTATCTCGTCTAACTTCTTTCGTTTTATTATTATTTGTAGTGTAGTTCTTTTCAATTTCATATAAATAAAGGGTAGTAGTAAATATGTACCGATTAAAAAGGAAAAAGACATCGCAATATTTCAACCCACTATCGGTGTCTATTTATATAATTAAACTGATAATATAAATAGCGTCCGTTTAAATTGACCGAAATCGTATATATCTAATAATCATGAAGTAATTCGTTTTAAACCACTCACATTTATTATACGCATATGTAAAGGCTTCTAGTCCTGTGAAGTTTTCTACGAAATTAAAATACACAAGTTTTGAGTATAGTAAATACTATTTTATTAAATGTTGTGTGTTGTACCGAGTATTAATTAAAAGTTAATCAATAATATAGTCTTTTTTGTTTTAAATATATGAATGACGTAAATTTAATTATATATGATTTTGAAATGTCTAACAATATGTAAAAAATACGACAAAGTACGATTAAACTTACTATTTAGATTCCCATTTACTGTGATTTGTTCTAATTGACAATTACGTATTTGTATTATTATTATTATTAGCGATGGAACAAATTTTGAAGAGTCAAATTCGTATTGTACTCTACATTTAATTATTTAAAATTAACTCCGAATTTATAGCATTCGAATTATTATTATGCATAAAACGATATTTAGAAAATAAAATAGTTCGGTGCAAAAAAAACCTCTCGTAGTTTTCGTATTTCGAAATTAAATTAGAGTGCAGTAAATTAAAGCTATTTAGTAATTAACACCAAAAAGTGAACGATTCAATTGTTTGTACTAAAAAAACTAAGCCGGATTAAACGAGGAGAAATTAAAATAAATGTACGTCAAGATTGTCAAATCGTCCTAATCCGCCCTATGTATAAGTGGCAATGAGAATTAGTAAACTAACGAGAAAAAAAATGACGACGTCTAATGGAATCGTTCAATAATTTAGTATCATCGATGAAATATATTAAAAATATCGAGTATACCGTTTATGTCAGCATGAATAATATTTATATATATGTACACACAAAAATATTACGTTGGGTCAATCAAGGCCACATCAAGTACCGACATTCAAACGACTCGAATTTTAGAAGAGCTACGTTACGATATATATTGAAAGTATTGTTACGGTTTCGTCGAAATGTCGTGTTCGCCGAATGAAACAATTCCGCCAACTTTCAGAGATCTTGATTTTTATATTTTATATGCTTTACCGTATAAATTACGTAGTAATATTTTTCGATAGTAAGTAACAACCAATATTCTTACCTAGACAATCTGAAAAATAAAATGGAAAAAAGTGTACGATTATTAGTAATTCGTCGTTATTATTGTTGTCGCTGCGACGTATTAACGAATAGTAAGCATAGACCTGTATCGGTTTTGCAATACTCCTTTGGTCCTAATACGAGGGCGAATCCTGAAACGAAAATGTATTTACGTTACGTGTGGTCCGAGTAGATTTTTTTCCGAACGAAGAGTTAGCGAAATAATTGCGTCCGTTGATTATGAAGGAATGAAGAGAACATCGAGAATTATGCGTTAGCATTCAGAACAGAGTTGAAAATATAACCGTTATAAAACACAAAATTTACAAGGCGAAATGTATATTAGAATGGAATACGACGATAGGTATTTATCTGGTATTTAATCATTATAATCGTGTAACGTGTTATCACTGTTTGTAGCGAACACGTGATATCAGTATCGAATAATTACTAAAAGGCTTTATTATTTCCTCCAACATGTATTCGTAATATCCTTTAACCATGTCTATAAAAATATATAAAAAGTATTTTATATTCCTTCTGTTATTATAACTATTATTAGTAGTATTAGTTATTAAAACTCGGCATAACATATTTATAATTTTGTATGTCCTACATAAACCTCTACAATTAATTTATTATCCGTATATATATTTTTGAAATTGAAACGTATCTTTAACCGAAAGATGTTATTGTATTAATATTTTATTAGCTAATATTGTAAACCGCGTGAAGAATAAATATACGAATTTTGTATATTAAAATGTATATATATATATATGGACTTGTACTCAATTTTAAAAAATATTCTTAAGCAAAAAATTGATAACGAGCTTAAATTCGCCATTAGAAAATTAGTTTCCCTTACATGCCGAAGCGGAATTGTTATTTTCTTTATCACGTTATTACAAAAAAAAAGTGACATACCATTCATGGTTCTCGATTTTCCTAATTTATTTGAAACGAATGAAAAACTGTAAACTGTCAAATCTCTGCGTTTACGTATACTATTTTGTAAAGTATTATACAGCTGATGTGAAACACCGTCAAATATTACGAAAAGTAAAATATAGACGATTTGTTTTATTGTTTTTGACATGTTATAAGGAGGGTTGAGTCAGAGACGTTTAAAGTCATTATGGAAATAAATGCGGATAAGATAGAGAAGAAGAGATTAAGAAAAAGTGAGATAGAGAGAATACTAAAGAATTGGATAGATAGAATAAAGTACGCGTTTAGTCTGTGTTTGTGAACGAGTGATAGAAGATCGAAGCATATGGATGTATAATATTTTGTATTTCGAAGTATACGATGAAGAATAAATTAGTATCAAATATAATTTACATACTTATAACAAAGAAAGCATGGTAAAATGCTTCTAAAGCTGCACTTTTAGCTAAGACAAAATAAAAATAATTTGTATACGTCGTTAATTGCCTATAAATAATTAAAGCTGTATTAAATATACAATTTCGATATAAATTAGGAATATTGTTTAAATTAACGTTTTTAAAGTATAGGTATTCTTACTTTTAAAGCCAATTTTAGACATTAGTTCTAAAATGTCAATAGCTAATGTAATTATTTGCAAAGTACGGTACGTTCGTATAGTTATCGGAAGTTTAAACGTGATTTCTGTTACGTCATTACTTTATATGGTTAATACGATATAAACAATTTTTTCGGTATATTTTAGGATTTACGAAATTTGTTAGAATCGTTGTATAACGATTAGACCGATATCAATCGGATTCTTTTGTTTTTTAATTCGATATATGAGTATACACCATTTATAGAATTATGGTTAACTTTTGTTTTTAAATAAACGTTCATTTTCGTACGGTAAATTGCTAGTATATATTTTAAATTCGATAAATATATATGATATATATGTTCGTCAAAATTACCTTCACACTTTGATTCTTTTTCATCATTGTCTTTGCATTGTTTAATTCTTACTAGCATAATAAATTTTAGCGTCGTTTAACTATTTATATATAATACAATTCGGACGCTTATTAATATCAAAAATACTTTTGAAATTATTCATAATCGCGCTTGACGTTAAGAGTGATGTAAATGTATAAACACCTATTGTTTAATTATTGTCACCGTTTATAACTCTAATTACAGTTCGGTAATTGTTAACTATAGTTAGAGTGTGGTTTCCTCACTCCGGCAATCACGTCCGTAACCTCGGGCGCGACAAATTCTCGACAATTCCGCCCAAAAAAACGATTTATAAAGCGCTTTACAATTCATTTCAATACCTATTGAATACTAAAACTACTGACATACGCTTAAAATTTAATATCACTTTATAAAACTAAATTACGAATCTAAATTAACGAAATAAATCTATTAAAAATAACAATTTTTGTTTTATACTTATATTGTCCATACACCAGCTGAGCGGAGATTTAAACAAACTTTTATCGTAAACTAAACATATAAAAATCGCTCGTATGTTTTTTTGTATCATAACCTTCAGAAAGTTATTAAATGTGTTTAAACAAAGGTTTTATTAATACATACCAGACATTACCCAGTAATAAAGTGCTCTCATATATTCACGTACAATACCTAAAATTTTCAAATTGTTTTGAATATGGCGATTAAGCATAGCGCGATCGTAATTATTATTAGCGTTAACAAAATGTAAAATGCGAAAAATTCGTAACGCCTTATTATTTATTTATAATTGGATATTAATTGACGAATGATTACTTTTCCTGGTACCAAAAACATCACGCGAATTTACTTGTAAAATAATAAATTATTAGTCAGGTATTTTAAAAACTAAACATACATTGATTAAATATAAGGTAAAATTATTCTTATTATTCCGTAAATTCCGCAATATTTTATATAATACCGTGTTCATTATTTAAAAAGTGCGACCGATTAAAAACTAGAATTTGTAAGTTAAGTAGTTTGAATGATATAGATATTATATATTTTCATATTATGTAACTTAATATTTTGGATCAATGAGCCGACCATTGAAAGTCAATTTCTGAATTAAATTTTATATTAAATTTGCGACGGTATTTTGGTACTGGATTTCAAAATTTTTTGCAATTTACGAAGTCGTGGCCTATTTAGTTATTTTCACGTGATGGAAATTTCATGAAAAAACATGAAAATTTCAAACATTTCTCCAGTTGCTGCCCAAACTAATAATAAAATGCCAATCAAATCGACCTATCGAAAAAAATCTCACGACGGACAAGGAAAGTTTTAATTTTCCGCGAAAGCACTGCTACAACACGACTGCACTGACGCAGTAAATATAGGCAATTACGTCAGTATATTACAACCTGTAGAAAACTAAATGTTTTTTTAACGATAACGATTATTAAATAAATTGAATTTTCCGTTTTGAACACCGCGTAATTGTTGGAAGTGATTTGTATACAGCTGATTGTATTACATTATTATCAAGATTATTCGATTATATGTTAATTATCATCTAACAAAGAATACGATTTTATATTTAAATTATTAATATGTAAATGTCACTTAAAAATATTAACCCAAATTCACAATATGACGATCATATTATTTTATTTATTTTATTTATTCTATTGTGTTCATTAGTCAACCGTATTAATGTTGAATAACACAAAACATTGTTATTAAATTACTCACTATTTAATTGTTGATACACGTGTATGAATGCCGTTTGACTATTGAAATCAGCTAGGTAGAAAAAATAATCAGGTAGATCGGACAAATATTATTATTTTATTTTGAACTATTTAATTTATTATAATTGATTAATAAATGTATAATAGAGATAAGCGTAATGTTTCTAATATGACTTCGTTGATATGATTAAGAATGAATTCACGTTATAATGGTACAAATTAAGTTAAGTCGTAATACTTTATTGTTTACATATTAAAAATTTAGATAAATACGCAATAATACTAACGTTCTAGCCCTCCATAATTTTGTAATCGATCTAGTTAATAATTTGACATTCATTAATAACTATTATTATGTATAATCTGTATATATATATATATAGAATACATATTCGAGTATCATTAAATATTTATATATTTATGTGATATTAAGAATATAATATCTGAGTTGTTATTATAATGCGCAATGCTTTTAAATAATAAATAACATTTATTATTAGCGTTCCATTAATAATTATTTTATTATTAAACTAAATTCGGAAAACCTAAACGATGTTCGTTCACTGTAAGTGTATTTCATAAAACAGAATAATAATTTATAGTAAACTCCTATGTTACAACAGACATTTGTCAATACAAAGTTAAATTATAATTAAACGTTAATTTTCATACCCAATAAGGCCCCCCTAATCAATTCGGGACCATATGTATGCATATATATATATATATATTACTGTATGCAGTTATACTTAAAAAAGTAGTTGATAATCTTACGTAAACATTCTAAAATTAAACGAAAAAATTATATCGTAAATGATTAGTATTCAAACATTATAAGAATATATTTGGAAATATGTATTTGTTTATATTAAATATATTGTATATGAAATTATTATCGATTAATATAAATATTTTATTTATTATATTCAGAAATTATATTACATAATAGTTATGATAAAAACTTTTCCAATTTTAATATCCATTCACCGGAGCACAATTTGTTTCGTATATTTTTTAAATTCAAAATACAAAAAATACGACTAATTGTAAACAACTTTTATTTGTAATATATTTTCTATGTAACGTTATCACGAATTATATTATCGATTTAATGTATTCCAGATTTCAAAAAAACCGATTTTCTACGCCAAATGATTAAATTTAAACGAATAATAATACATAATAATCATACATACCGTTAGCGTTAGAATTTTCGACAATTACAATAATAATTGCTATTAAAGTAGTTAAAATGTCGCAACTTTTAATGAAACCCATGTTTCTTAATATTTTCTTACAGTCACACTGATTCGGTATACCATAGAATCTGCTAGAACTAATATAAAATTCAGAGAAATGTGGTCTTGAGTAAATAATCGGACCAGCCTATTATTATTGACTTAAATGAATAAATATCGCATGTGTATGAAAAATATAGTATAATAACGAGAAAAATGTAAATAAAATGTAGTTTTGTAAAATTTGATTAATTATCTATTCACGAATTATACGGGAAAAGTAATTTTCCAATTCTACAAGATTAAATACTTTTGTAAATTTGAGACGAAAGAATTGAAATCTATTTTTGTCGAATGTATTTTGAGTAATTTGACTTGTACGTCTAATTAGACATATTTATTTAACGCACTATTTTTCATATAATATATATATATATATATAAAATATTATTATCGTACATCGAATCATTAGGTTTAAGGTGTTATATAATATTCATATACGTATTTTGGATTTGTACTAAATTGATCGTGATCAATAATTAGAATCAGAACTCCGAAAGTATAGTGTATATTTTATTTTTATATGTACCAAGATAGAGATGTTTAGAGGAGCTCTGTTATACAAAAAAAAGAAACGATCTCACACATACAAAATAGAGCTACGAGTTTGAAAATCAATAATTTCTTCTTTTAAATTAAAAGCGACTCATTTATGTTACTAATGTGATTATCTATTTTGCGTAGTTATTCTTCAAAAAGACTTCACATAATAGCTATTTATACCTTAAACTTTTAAACACTTATCAAATCTTCGTGTAAATTTTAGATAACGAAACATTAAGTCAATTTTAAGCTTAAAAAGTGACGTGAATTTCTTCTTATATTTTACGATTAATAGTAATTGAAAAGTTTGACACGTATATAATAAAACGAATATATATATATATATATATCTATCTCGATTGAAAAATATATTCTGTAAAATGTTATAGTGAACAATAGGTAAATCGTATATTACTAATTTCTTTAATAATCAATCGTCTTTATTAAAATGTATAGAATATGAAGAAAATCGATATTACGTTACGTGTTCTAAGTTCGATAAAATAAAAAATTGATTAACTTCTCTGAAAAACCTTTTTTATTACTATTACACGAAATCAATTTATAATTATATTTGTATACGTTTTTTTTATAATAAAAAAATGTATTCGGTATGTAGTGGACGTTTGATGTTATTCGACGTAGTCCGAACTTGGACTATTTGATATAATTACGGCATATTTAAATTCGCCTTCAATTTGTGAAATTTTCATAAAAGGTATACCGTTCTATATTTCCGATTCACTCGTAACGCCTTACGAATATAAAATTATTTACCACACATTTTTGAATATATTTCGAGTACAGTACGTTCCGAGATTTTTAAATTTACGAAAATTTCACGGTGGTTACTTTGAAAAAACTTAAGAGCATATCGGAGTTTTGCGCTTTGTATATTACGTAACGTTTAAACCACAATTTTTTTTGTTCATACTTTGTACAACTATTTATCGTAGTACAAAACAGACAGTAAACCATCTAGCAATACACCGGTTAAACGTTACGAAACGTTTCAACGTGGTTGTTTTAAACAGTCTTGCGTCAGTATTGGTTTGTTTACTTTTTCTGTAAGAATATAACGGATTGCGTGTCCTAAATAACGTTAAAATTGGGTATTTGATGGGATTAGGTTAGGTATATTTACAACGTATACTAATATCGAATTAAATATTATACCTATAGACATTATTACACAGTCATAAACGTTTTATTTTGTGGAACCGTATATTTTTAGTATTAAAATTACGAAACGTTTAAAATATTTAATTATAATTAAGCGATATTTTGTTAGCTTTCGTAAATTTTTTTTTAAATTGACGTTAGAGACGATACAACGCGCTAATTTATTTAAACAAATTTAATTATGTTTAAATAATAATTGAACGCGTGTTGTTTTGTTTTATGTTCTAGGTATGATGTGCCGTTTAAATTGACAAAAATTATTATTAGTACAGTATTGTAGAGTAATTGATTTTTCTTTTTCCGAAAAAAACGTTTCTCGTGGCGTAACAGTTTGTTTATTAATATACAAATTATACTACACATATTTGTACTAATAATAATAATGAAGACGGGAAAATTTAACAATTCGAATTGTGAGTACAAATATATATATATATATACGAAATAAATAGATTAATAAGAAAAAATAAAAAGATAAATATACGATAATTGTGACCATTTTTTGATATTCGGTTCGAATGTATAATGACGTTTTCTAACTTGAATTATGATTATACGTAAAATATTATTGAAAGAGTAATGTCTGCATTTTACTTATGTCATTAAATATAAAATGATTTTCCTGTTCACCGCTTTCATTAAACTTATTGAATGTAAAGTCAAAACAATGTACGTCGATAACAAAAACGAAATAAACACTAAAAATAAATTATCGATAATTTCTAATTGTAACGTAGAAATTAAATACCGATTTTGGTTGAAAAACAGCGTAAGATAATAGGGATGTATATAAAAAATATCAGTGAGGTCAGTTACAGTTTTGTATTTGTATGTTATTTTCCAACGGTTTGAGAATATTACGTAAATTAATTTAAATACTAATTATCGAACGTTAATAAATGTTCACAGCTGACATTATCACGATAAACTGATAACGTCAACCTTCCGCCGAATTCCAAAGAATATCGAATAATTATCAAAGCATCGCGATACGTTTCGTAACGGTCGCTACTAAGGTCCCTCAAGATTATTTATGAATCCTGATTTGGAAAACCAATACTGTTTAATTGTTTTATAATAAAAACCTGTTTCCATTCGAATTACACCAATAACAATCACACACGATGTTTGTCGTTTCGTAAGTACAAATAGTGTTTCGACACAATTCGCACAAATGTTCTCGAAAATTTACAGAAAATGATTATCGTCCCGACAACAGTTCGTTATATATTTTGACTATGATTATCGAGAAAGAATAGATATTATTGTTTGTTTATTGATAAATATATATATATATATATATTTTATTGATGTTTTATACGAATAGTCCATTTACATTAGGACGATTTAATATTTTTTAATTTTGTCGACAACTAAGAACTTAAATCGATTGTAAATTAAAAACAAATTTAGTATTTTTCGGTTCAATATAACCAGAATACGAAATATCTGACGTTTTTAATACAGATTTTAGCGTACAATCTATCAAATACATATTGTCCATTTGTATACTGGTTTTCGGGTTGCAAAAATGATGCAAAATATAACAAAATATCTAATGCATAGTACGTTTATTTATTGATTTATAACATGCCGAGAAAAGAAGTTACATATATTGTGCACACGCGAAACCATTAAAATGTTAACTTTATCTTAAATTCCTTAAACGTATTATTTGTTTTAATTTAACGATTTGATTGGAAAAATTTATATTAACGTAACAAAAATCCTTATATATCCCGACGAGTATAATCCTCATTAAAATAATCAACAAAGTCTTGATTCGGCTCGTACGACGGTGAGGATGGTGGGACATAAGTATTATCGTTAACGGTAAACTGCTCTGGGTCGACTAAAAAAAAATTTTATTACTTTGTAATAAGACAGCTAATTAGACGCGTGTCGGCATTACATAATACCGTTCTTAATAAATGGTACGCGTTATAATACAATAACGTTTTATTATTATTACAGTTCTACACCATGAACCTTTAAGTTTTATACCATTGTAATATAAACATTGAATTAGTTTACTAAATTTGGATTATATAAAAATGTTCGATACAATTTTTCGCTATTATTTACGTCTATGTGTCAATTCCTCAATCAAACTCACTATTCCAATTTAATTAATTTCAGAAGATTTTTCAATTATTTTCGAGTTAATATTTGATACCAAATGTTCGGCTTTTATTCATTTACTCTTCTCACTTTCCTAATGTCTGAAGTAAGACGTGTTTATAATTTGAAACGTCGAAAAAACGTGTTACGCAACCGACAAATAGTGCAAATCATTTGGTTAAACTGATAAAGCAAAATGCGCGTATTCGCTGTAAAATTTGTCATTACGTGGTTGATTTAGGTCAATGTTAAGCTGGTTTGAGGTTTCGACGTTATTTTGATCTGCAGCAGTAACCAATGATAAATTTAAATTCAAATTCTCCGCCGAATTTTGTGCGTCTAAATTATCTAAAAACGAAAACGCAATATGGCTTAAAATTTTTCATATTCATATCCCTATATGCGAATATTAAGCGTAGTATTTCTTGTTGGGTATAGTAAATATTGAATTTTGCGATCTGGGCAACGCTACTATGAAATGAAAATATTTGTATAATCGTAATGATTTCATTATGCCGAACCACATTTGTCAAATTATTGTTGTAAATCCAACGTAGTAAATAAAACGAATTCGATAAAATTTAATATCGCTATAACGAAATATGTATATTGGTTTACGTGCATTCGGTATTTGTCTGTCGATGTAGATAACTTTTGAAATATAAGTGTTGAAATAATGAATATGATTTTTTGAAATAGATTTTTAAAATTTTGGTTGATTCAAAAGTGTACAGTTTTTAACATAGGTATAAGTTGTGACGAACTATAAGTTTCTCAATAGATCCTACTAATTTTATATCAGGCAAAACCTGATTGGTTCGAAGCAGAAACTAATGGATTTACCTTAAAGGGATAGTCATTACCTGTTGGATATAATGATTTCATTAACGGATTGTATATCTCATACAACATCGGTACTACACTATCCAATTGAGCTAAAAAATATAATAGTGAAAATTATAATACACCATAATTCTATACCAGTGATTTAACAGTAAATAAATAAAGTAAAATATTGATATTTGTGTTTTCATTTGTTATCGTTTTCATAAAATAATAAATTATTTCGATAATAAAATGTTGTATTCCAATCGTAATTATAATCGTAAAGTATATTTAAA
Organism: Geopemphigus sp. TES_GeoC_2020; assembly: GCA_025469175.1. Lineage (NCBI taxonomy): Eukaryota > Metazoa > Arthropoda > Insecta > Hemiptera > Aphididae > Geopemphigus > Geopemphigus sp. TES_GeoC_2020. The sequence goes on along the minus strand of JAIPRN010002136.1, from coordinate 16,411 downwards.
ACAATAACGATTTTAAAAAATTTACAATTTCGTTAAAATTGTTTTTTAATACTAATCCAAAATCTGTACCTATATATTAAAATAAGAGTAGCTATAAAGATAAAAAACATTTTGATAAATATTGCGAAAGAAGTAACCCATTAGGGACACTCCTTCGGTAAAATTTTGAATATTCGAGGTATACAGATTTGTTTCGTTTTTACTATTAAGAATTTAATGAAATTAAATTTATGTCGATTGAAAAGCATATGCGCCTTGTCTTTTTCTAAAGGTCCGATCGGCCCGAAAACGTCAACGATAATATAAAAAAAAACCTTAGCCTGCCCTCATACCCCGAAAATAATTGAACAACGATCGTTCTGTTCGTCGAAATAACATACGGCTATTATGGCCACTGAAGTATTTGACGACGTATTTTCGTTAAAAGACATTACCTGGTTGGTATGGATTGGTGTAAAATTGAGTCGTCAGATAGTTATACCGATCACTAACGAACGAATTCGGGAATGATTGATTGAAAATTTGACAAAACTGTATTGGACCCAGTATACCGGAATAAGCTGTAAAAAAACAACGGAATAACGAATATTAAACTTCACCGGGGTCAAATTTTCAACGAATAATGATTAAGCGTGTTTGATTTCTCTGGGTTCCATTATGCCGAATACTCGCGTTACGTTTTTATTATTTTCTGGGGGAATTAAATTGTTTACGTTTATTTCGGTACTAGGGAATAACCGTGACTGTATTCGTTTAAGAACATATTATTACACGCGGCTAGATTCGGAAGTTGTTGAAAACAAATTCTACAGCACGAAAGAATATATATATATAGTATTTATGAATATTATACTATTTTCCGAAAACACGATATATACATATTATAATATATTAGATAAGGTTTCGACGATATTACTTTCGAGTTATGGGTTTCGC
>JAIPRN010002136.1:4940-15375 GCA_025469175.1 Geopemphigus sp. TES_GeoC_2020 | reverse complement strand
ATTTCGTTAAAATTGTTTTTTAATACTAATCCAAAATCTGTACCTATATATTAAAATAAGAGTAGCTATAAAGATAAAAAACATTTTGATAAATATTGCAAAAGAAGTAACCCATTAGGGACACTCCTTCGGTAAAATTTTGAATATTCGAGGTATACGGATTTGTTTTGTTTTTACTATTAAGAATTTAATGAAATTAAATTTATGTCGATTGAAAAGCATATGCGCCTTGTCTTTTTCTAAAGGTCCGACCGGCCCGAAAAACGTCAACGATAATATAAAAAAAAACCTTAGCCTGCGCTCATACCCCGAAAATAATTGAACAACGATCGTTTCTGTTCGTCGAAATAACATACGGCTATTATGGCCACTGAAGTATTGACGACGTATTTTCGTTAAAAGACATTACCTGGTTGGTATGGATTGGTATAAAATTGAGTCGTCAGATAGTTATATCGATCACTAACGAACGAATTCGGGAATGACTGGTTGAAAATTTGACAAAACTGTATTGGACCCAGTATACCGGAATAAGCTGTAAAAAAACAACGGAAAAACGAATATTAAACTTCAACGGGGTCAAATTTTCTACGAATAATGATTAAGCGTGTTTGATTTCTCTGGGTTCCATTATGCCGAATATTCGCGTTACGTTTTTATTATTTTCTGGGGGAATTAAATTGTTTACGTTTATTTCGGTACTAGGGAATAACCGTGACTGTATTCGTTTAAGAACATATTATTACACGCGGCTAGATTCGGAAATTGTTGAAAACAAATTCTACAGCACGAAAGAATATATATATATATAGTATTTATGAATATTATACTATTTTCCGAAAACACGATATATACATATTATAATATATTAGATAAGGTTTCGACGATATTACTTTCGAGTTATGGGTTTCGCTTGAAAAACCAATTTTAATATTATTAGTAACATTCGTGTTCTATTACGATACATACAAACGTATGGAAGTGTTGTTGTAAGCACATACATAAAGTATTCTCTTTCTATTCCTAAAAAACATCGAGAGCGTATATGTTTTATCATTTCGCCGATAAGTACGCGTTATTTACAATACAATACACTTTTACGATATTCGTAATTTAATACAAGCGTGATTTACGAACGGTTTATATAGTTTTATTAAATTAATATACTACGTCCAGCGTTTTAATCGTTCGGATAATTATTAAAATAATATAACACATACTATTCATCGTTCTCCCGAAAACTTCGCCATTTTTCGAAAAACAAAAATACGAATCAAAATATATATGTAATTCATAATGTGTACGACATTTCGTCAGACGGGAATACGGTTGGGTTCGGCCATCGTTTACGGAATTGCTTTGATCACGAGCGGGTTATCGTTTTTATAATACGCTGAACAATGCTTTCGCGTGCGAAAACAAAAAAAAATATACTTCGGAAGCGACTATTGTTAATTGTCTTTTCTAAATTAAAAACCACCGTCATAATAGGCGTTCGAATTAAGTTAACGCCTCAATTTTTAATCGTTTACGTTTAAGCTGATTATTAACGTTTCCCGCTGGCTGATATTATAAAATCAACCGACAATACAAACAATAAGACCAATTTCCGCGGGTTCTTTCGTTCTAATTATGCTCTTCGAAGACGTTTCGATTTAAATAGACAAATAAATAATATAAGTTTACTCACACATTTTGAAATAAAAATGAATTGATACTGCCATAATGTTAGTTGTACCTAAAATACGAAAAAAAATTGTTCACGCTCCTTATTGTACGATCGACACAATCGATTGCCGGTAAATATGCAGCTTAACTTACATCGTAAATTTCGAATTACGTATACGTGTGTGGAATCACGATACAATTACTTACTAGTAAAATTTAAATTGCCGAACGAATCTAATGTGTGTTAATTGCAACGTTAATTTTTTGTAAAGTAACGTAAGCTTCACCCATTTCATTACAAAAGTACAATTATGAGGCGCGTTTAAAATTCTAAAATATTTCGCAAATTTAAACGCGATATATGATTGAGATGTATGCGTACATGCACAGAGCAAGTTCTTGTCGGTACTCGTAAAAATTTCTGGAAAACCTAGGGTCATAAATATGTTTATTATTCGTTTCGCAATCTTCGTGTAATTATGGGACAGCAAATTTACCCATTATACACATAAACGCGACATATTGCAACAATTACGATATCGAAACGTATATCTATCATTTGCGATGTTCATTTTTACCAAATATCAGAATTTTTAATTTCGGCCGTTTTAAGCTAAAATTTGATAAAATAATCGAGTCCGCGTTACAGATTACATTACGGCGTATTCCTATTGGTAAAACAATTATTTGTATGCGTTTCTTTGTAATACAATTGCGGAGGTATTGGTGTCTGTTATGTGTGTGTTTCGATTATATTCTTTTCGACAGCGAACTACGATTAATAACGAAAGTACAATATTCCGCCAATATTTTATAATCGTACACTCATTAAGTAGTGTAATTTTGAATTATATATATACAAAAATTAATGCTTACTTTCTACGTTATTAATACACCATTCGAATGGACTTTGATACTGGACGTTGAGTACTAAAATCGAAAAAATTCAGTTGAAGAACCGTTCGTTTTGACAACGTTTGTATTCTCGTTTCCGTCAATTTTTTATTTAGGATTTTTTTGAAACGACAACGTCGTAACGTACGTGCATAGTTGAACGAATTGTAGAGATATTTGTAATATTCGTGTAAAATGTCTGGAAAAAATCGGGCTCGTTAAATCGTCACTGTTATTCGTCGTATTAAGAATTCGACGACGTCCAACGTTGTCCAATAAAATGTGAACAACGTAGATCTTCGGTTTAGAGGTTCGAAAAAATTATTTTTAGAATTCGATGAGAATACTTCAATTCGTTTCGTTTCTTTCGAGAAAGCGTGGCGGTACTCTACGCGGTAACCAACAAATAAAGAATATAACGGCGCCCGACGATTTATTACAGATATTGTATTTAAGTACATATATATACCACGCTTACACGATTTGATTATTTAAAGTGAAGTTCGCACGTTTATAACGCATTGACAATGTTACGAATGATAGTCATAATAAGTTACGTTTCGTAATTATAGGGCGATAAACTTCGGGTCGGTCCGAATAACGAAATAGGAGATGAACGGTGGATGCTCATCACGGGCACACGACACCGGGTCGAAACAACGGACTCTTCCTCCCCCCACCACAGATGATCGAAATAGCAGAAATAGGAGCTATATAATATAGTCGACAAACGGGACAGGGACGAATGTAACGAAGACTCCGAGCGGATATCGATCGCACGCATTAAAATTGTGGTGTATCGCCGTCGCGGTAGCGTTCACGGTCGCGGTGACTGCGGTTTGGAAAATGGACTTCGGGAAAGTTGGAGTAGAAAAAGAAGATTACTTTTATTGTGGCCTTGTGTATTATGTATAGTCCCTACGAAAAAATAACGAAAATTATTTCCAACGATTCGTCGTTAAACGTATCGCGAATATAAAATACGTAAATCTCATTATTTCTATTTCGTTAAACAAATCGCGTACGCATGATGCGACTAATTTAAACGTTGCGTTCGTTTACGGCGTGCAAATTCGACGACGTTCAATCGTTCCCCTTCGTTCGCCAGGATGTATACGATTAAATACAGTTCCGGTAACGTAATTTAATCCAACGGTCGTCCGTATATGAAACCTTTGCTCCCTTCGTTCATATTCACTCAAAACGAGCGAATCGGTCGCGGAAATCACACGTCGCGGAAACAAACCAACGTTTACCCCGTAGTTCCGTTATGGCGTCCGCGAAAGTCACCGACACGTACACCACGAGTTACTTACATTTCAGAAACGCGTGTTCGAATGCATTCGCACCATTATAGCCTCCTATGCGAATAATATCGTTTTTAAATATATATATAGATAATATAATATTGTACAGGTAGCTAACTATAACTAATATGTAAATCAATAATTTACGCGTTTCGTACGTGCCGTGGTATGGCCGATGGTATACGATGAAACAAGATTACTTTATAATTTCACGCGACAAAAGTCGAAAATGTTCGCGTTTCGCGTACTACGAACGAACAATTGTGGCTGTACTTACTATCCATTAATCCGCTTAGCGTGATTTGACCTAATTGAAAATATAACGTGCACTCATTTTACAACAGTAGGAAGATCGCTCCATAGTTTATTATATACTGTATTTCCTATTTGCGCACGACACGAGTTTAATAATATTCGGGATGACGAAAAATACAAAACGTATTTTTTAGCGACTAATCTAGTTAAGATTATTCGTCGACGAATTATTTTTTAATTTCGAAAACTTTATCGGACACATAAGAGAGCTATATAGAAACGAACTTATAACGATAGCGCGATCCCATTACGCGCGTTCGTACGATTTTAGCCAACCGGGTATAGTGGAAATTAAAATAAAATAAACAGTAATCGTTATTGACCCAAACTACCTTAAACACCCGTCCAAGTTGAAATCGGTAAATAGTCCGGCGATTATCAATCGCCGTGTTCGCCAAAACATTCCTTCATATTTATTAGACGTTCTCGAACGTACGAAAATAATAGGCGTACCGTTCGCCATAATATCGGCCCGAACCAACGGTGTATATGTTACGGGCAAATCTCGAATTTAATACCGCGCGTTTTTATTCTCATTTTCGTTTATAATCTCAATTTCGTTTTCTTTTCCCATTTCATTTTCATTCGAATTTTCAATTGTGTTTTCATTTTCCGCCCCTTTTCATTCTGAATTTCATTTTCTACAAAGCGTAGTAAATCGTTTCGTCGTTTCTATCGTTTATTACGTCGTTTGGGTAAAAACGATATTTTTAATCCGAGGCCAACTTTTTTTTCAAACACGGCTTCATACGGGGGTTGTTGGAACGATATACGCTGTTTATTCGAAATCGACAAATATCTTAATTCTTCACTTCACGTCTTAGACTCGTTCATACGAGTGTCGAAGGTTTGCCCGATTTCGGCATTTGCCTGTAACACATTCGACACGCCCGTCTTTCTAATGAGGCCGCACCGTGAACAGGCGTGCGAGCAATTCACAGGCAGTCACAACTCGGAGCATGTATTAACTTACAATACGTAAATCGACATTTATTCGCGTAATAATTTTATGGACTATTTAAAAAATTTAATTCGACAATATTAAAAACGAACTCAGTTTTTCACCGTAAAATTTCACGTTAAAAGATATTATTCAACGATATATGGAATATATTACGTTTACCGTTGGATTCATCTGTATTTCACTTTTTATCGTAAAATCGTTCAATGGACGGAGAACAATGTATATAAATAATTTTTTTTTTGTTTTTATATCGATTCGATTGTTAAATCGTTAAAAAAGAATTATACAGTTATACCGTATGTTTATTATTGATAAATAATCACAAACGGTACGTCAAATGTACGAATATATTTTGCTCGTAACGAATAATCTATTTGTACCGTTTAATTTAACCTACTTATGTAAATGTTAATTGCCCAAATGGAATAATCGTAGTTTACTAGCGATTTTATATCTATTATCTCTAATATATTTTATAGTAACTATTCACGCGTAGAATCAATACATGTTCGTACTTATACAGTCTGAAATAAAACGGAAAAATATATAATTAGAAGTACATATAATCGTTGCGGTGGTACGTAAACATTTGCAAATGCTAAGTTGAGACCTGCATTCGGATTACAAAACTGCGACGGTCCTAAACCCAAGTAATATGCTAAAACAAAATATATATAAACGTTATGGACGTAACGATACGTACGCGTAAAATATAACGTCGGAGAGTTGATTAAGTAATAATATATAAACGTCTGCTCGTAATTGTAGCCTTCACGGGTTAAATATATAATACACGCTTTGAAACGACAACTTATTACGGAAAAGGGTTGACTAAATAATATTCTTTGTTTTGGATAGGGTGAAAGGATCGCCATTCTATTACTGTTTGGACGGACTATCCGTCGTATAACATTAACGGAAGATAAAACCGTTACAGGTTTCCAAAGCCGACCGTTAAACATTCGAGTGCTTCGGACTGTATTTCGCGTTGCTACAAGTAATGCCAATCGATGATTGATAATCGTTAGAAACGATTGGAAGGTTTAGGAGGGGGAAGGAGACGACAGACGATAAATTACTCGGGCGATCTGACGCGAATGATGAAATAAGAAAAAACCGAACAACCGGAATATGCAATAGTGTCGACAGTGCACGTACATAAAACAAAGAAGAACGCAAAGAGAAAAATTACTCGACGTCTTTTTTAACAAAAAAAAGCACGAAATTAACGTGCACGTGACCTGTGTGTTTGTTCGTGCGCGACGACGGATTGCTAATTAAGAAAGGAAAAAAAAACCGAAACCCAAAACGCGCCACAATAAACTATAACGTTTGACATAGATCTAACCACGTTCTACTCTTAGGCTTTTGTATCTAAAATATACATTTACACATCTTATATAGGATACGACGACAAGTGTTTAGAAATAATTTTTATACTACTGCGAGGTGTAATCATTTCTTAGTTTTCGCATATTTCCGATATTTTAGTTTAATAATTACGATACCTACGAAAAAAGTTTGTAACAATTTCTAGCAAGTGAAAGTAGTATTGTTGTGCTTTATCTGAAAAATTACATAAAACGTGTTTTATTTCTTCTTTCGTCGTTGCAAAAGGCGAAATAATATATTTTGTTATTTTTGAATATAAATTATATTCGTTTTAAACAAAACCTTTTGGAGTGTATATACTCGTATATACGTTATCTATTTGTCGAAATAAAATTTAAAAAATTAATTGTCAGCTCTTGCGTACGATTTTACGATTAATAAGTGTTTAATTCGTAAAAACCGTGCAATTTTTTTCGCGAACAAAGTTTGATCGTAACTTGTAATTTGTAATCGAAGAATAAACGTAGTAACGTTCACAAGGGGAATTGTTAGTATACCGATCGTAACGTTAAAAAAAGATATAACGTACTGTTTATTTTCTTTGTAGAAACTATTAAATATTTGAGATAAAAACAAATAAAAGTTTATATATATTTTATATACTCCATGGCCCAAAATTCCGATCAATAGTGGAAATTATTACTATCTTATATGGTATACATTGTAATTTTATTGTCGTGGATCAAGCGTACAAAACATCTCTTTTATAAACCCGTTTAAACCTATTCATCGTATCCTCTTCGAAACCAATATTATTTCGCGCCTGTAGGTCCTGAGCCGAATAACCTCACACGCCGAATTCACCATTTATCTTCGATACACGCTTGTTGCTTTATTGTTTCCATAATGACGCCCTTAATTAGTTTCTCCGTTTTACTTCGAATAATATCCTCTTTTCTCTTTGAGTGCTGCTCGCCATCGTTTAAGTCGCTAATTCGCTTATTCCGAGCCTAATTCAAAATATATTTTTAAAACGATTCGTGTAAGAAATTGTCGACGTTTCGTACCAATTATCGTATTTATAAACTACGAATTCGATTCGTTCAGGAATAATTCGAATATTGTTTTCAAATATCACACGTTCGGATATACACTTGTTATCCCATTAGTTAAAACATATTTTATCGTTCATATTTAAGGCGAAATATAATTAGTGGATTTTTTATTAAATTACGTTTTAATTAATCGGATATGAATTACTCACTAAATTTATTAAACACGATTTCCATAGCCGATAAAGCATTGTCTCTCGCTTAAAAACGAAAACAATTAATAAGCGGTTTGTAAATGCGTAGCTTAAACTATTATCGTATACGGATATCAACTTTTATTAATGTTTTGTATATTAACGTTAACGAGTGTAATATATAAAAGATTTACTAACATTTTAAACCGGTCTTATTCATGTATTCTAAAAACGTGCGATACAAAAATTATAATTAAAATTTCGTACGAGCGTTTTATTATCAGAAGCGAAACTATAATTTCTATAACTTTTCAATTTTTTACGTCGAAAACGTATATAACGCGACGATTACGGAATGAAGATTTAACGGACTATAAATTAAAGGAATAGAGAGGAACCAGTCACACATTTGTATCTCTTTAGAAATGAACGATACGGTTTTTATACATAATAATATGCAATTATGTTTAATTAACGCGCCTCAAAATGTTTAAATTGTCAAATATACGATACTGTATAATCTGTATAATTACGGTCGCACAGCGTCACTTTATCTTGAATACTTAAAGAACCTTCTAAGAAAAAAAATTTAGTATCTTTAAATTATTCTCAAATATGACGGATATCGCATATATCCTTTAAGGAATTCCATCCGTCCATGTTATTCCTAATTATCGTAATGACCGTACTTATGACTAATGCAAGCGGACTTCGCATTTTACCATAACGCATAGATATTGACATTGCATAATTGTAAATCAATAATATTGTACACTATATATCTGTAATATGTATATTACTGACACCTTACTATATTTATAACGGTATAAATGTAAATTGTGTACCTATATTTTCCAAACACCAATTGAATGGATTCAAAAACATGCCTTCGTAGTAAACTAAATATAAAACGATTCAATTTTTAGGTCATTAATTTCGTATGTTTTTATACCATAACCTAAATATATATTTAGTTAAAACTCGATATCGCTACGTACTTGAAGCAAAAGATTCAAATAGATGGGCGAAATACTTTTGTAAAACCACTAAAAAAATACGTTGTTTTTTTAACATTTAGGCTATTGAAAATAATATATGGATGATGTTTACTACTTTTGTTTGTGAATATAAAAGAATAAAAATTCGAAATACTTATTATCGCAATAACGGTTTCGAAGCATAATTATATCTTTATGACCTTTAGAGTGATATATGGAGTGACGATTACTTTTATTTATGCCTTTCATGTTACGGGATTCAGCTAGAAAAACGATAGGAATATATTATGTTTTTCGATGTGTCGTCGTGTTTTTATAATATACGATTCAAGATTATTGATTTAAATTGCTAAACGAAACGTAAAATTAGTATGGTACTTCGTTGTATGGAACGTCGTTTAATATTCCCAAAGTATGATTATTCGAAAAACTTGAATTATTGAATTCGTTAACGATAAACATTTATGCGTTTCGAATTTACGCGTTTCGGGTTTTTCGCTTTGTTTTTTACATTGAATCCGTGTACTGGTTTTTAACGTATAAAAAAAAACGAAATATTAATATGCCGACAATTCCGGAGTTAAGCCCAGGGTGTTCGAACGTCATGACAATTTAATTTGACGCGATCCTGTTCGTCACTCTCAAATGTCGACCGTAAATTTTACCCTTACTCGGGCTGATAAAAAAAAAATAAACGACTATGGAATTTATTTCTCAATAATGCGCAACATCAACACGAAGACGCAATGATTCTGTCCGAAAAGACGGCCTTGCATCTGTTTCACCTAACGTGACGAAAATTTGAATAGTTCGAAGCGGCTTCGTAAATCGCGTCGTATATAGCGTTAAATACCACACGAAATTCTTCACTATAATGTTATTACAATCGATCGTTTTAAAACAGGAAATTATCGGCTTTTAGTGGCCGCGTATAATAATCTTATTAAAATATACGAATATCCGGACGAAGGGCGTTTTTGTAAATTGGTTGTCGATTTCGATAATTATTAATCCTAATTTCCTATCTCAGTTATAAAACGAGAGATTAATTCGTAATTATATTGAAAATTTACTACTAGAATATCGCTTGGAATTGAATTCTTAAATTACGGAATATAATAATTTTTAAATTCCAAATTTATAGTAATACGTTCACGCATTATGGGCAATCGCGTTCGATCAATTAAGCAGTCACATAGATGCCTTTTTAGTGGGGAATGTGCCCATTAATTATTGACAATTATTAAAATTGTATTCGGTTACTTACTATTAAGGTTGAGGTACACAAATCTAAACGCTGCTACACCGCTGGAGTTTGCTACGCGAAGAAAATAACGAACGAACGGATTAGGAAACGTACAATTTTAAGGCGTCCCGTAGTTCGGATAATTTATTATAAATTATGAACATATCTACAATGCCAGTTATTATAATGTTTTGATCGTCTTTGATATAAAAACACTAATGTCTAAGGAAAAGTGCAAATACGAAATTTTCGTATAAAGCCAGTCTAATTAAAATACTCTTGTCCTGTGTATTAAAAATATATACGAGCGAATGTACGACAATACTAACCATCTATGTTACTATATTTTGTGATTTCAGCTAGACGATAATAAAAATGTAATATTAATCAGTTATTATTGCTGACGACGATTTTAGGTTATAAATGTATTTCGATACGAAACTTTAATTTCGTAAAATTTTTGGA
>JAIPRN010002135.1:0-34239 GCA_025469175.1 Geopemphigus sp. TES_GeoC_2020 | reverse complement strand
GCGTCAAAACTATACGGAGGTCGGCCCCGCTCGAGTTCGCGTCTTGTTCACTCACCCTCGTTCCAACTGTTACCGACGTAAAGCGTCGCCACTTTTCCGGCCGTTCCTGCCTGCCTGCCTGCCTACCCGTTTCCATTATCGTTGTTTCTGCTTCTCGAAACACAACCCCTAACCAATCTTCGTTCTCTCGGCCGTCGACCCGAACTAATAATGGCCGCTCCGCTCGGCCATGCAAACAGGCTCGTTTCCACGACACTCGGTCCGCCGCCGTTCACCGTTTTTATTTATCCACCCGTCGGCCGACGTCCGTGTAAGCACGTAATCGTACCCGACGGCGCGCGTCCGCGTTTCCCCGCCGTGCTCGTATCCCGAACGAACGTACCGTCGCGAACCAAGCGCAACGGTGAAAAACGTGTTGTGTTGCAGATTCGATCGATAAAATCGCGGAACGATGTTTTGTCCGTTCGGCTCCGGCGGTCCGTCCCGAGCGAACGGAACGCAAACCGAACAACAACAAACGCTGAATTTGAAGCATCTCAGCGAAGCTGTCAGAACACTTACGTCGCCACCGGTGAGTACAACGACGAATATATATATATATATATTATACGCGTCCTCGTATATTGTATTCCGCGTCCGACACGAGGATGGAAAACGGTCAATTCCGTTTCGTACGTTCCCGTGGGTCGTTCTCCCCAGGCTGCCGCCGCGGTACTAATAATAATACCGTCGAGCAATGCCCCGCCGCGGCGTTTCTAAACAAAAAACAAATAATAAAACGGTTAGCGGGCACTTTGTACGTAAACGTCTAAAACGAAACGCGTTACGAAAACCGCGAATTCGTAATTGTATGTTAATATCTCTGCCGACGGTGCCCGTAATATTTTACGTAATTACGTCCGACGATACAGACGAGTTTATTATTGTTTGTTCGTGCGGTTTTTTTTCCTTCGATTCGGTTAGTCGCGCGGAGCTCGGTTCAAATTCGTTTTCCCGGAGCCGATTGAAATACGTCGTTTTATAACGTCGACGTACGATTTTTTCGAAAATCCGCGTGGCCCGTGACCGACGGTAATTTACAACGTCCCGCGAAATATTCGTAAATATTTTGAATTCGACCATTATGTACCTCGACGGTCCCGGCGCCGGTACACACGCGTCACGTGGTAAATGTGACCGCCGATTTATATTCGACTTCGTCCGTCGTACGCACACGTCTAATCGATAATTTAGCGAGCCTTACCGCCATTCCGCGTTTCGATTGAAACGAAATACGTTCGCGATCTCCGTTTACCGCGTGCGTACGGATTTTCGATTATCTACGTGCGCGCGACGGAGCGCTCGACATTACGGATTTTGAACGTTTCGATAATTTCCCTAACGAACGATAATATAACGATATTATTACGACATTAGCGCGTCTACTCGTACTTATTATAACGCATACATTTCGGCGCAAAAAAACGTTTTTTTTTTATCGATCATAAAACCACCTACGGTCGTTAGAAATTTTACGAATTATTCGTCCGGTAAAACGGATATAAATCGTGTCCGCTAATGGCGTAAAACGCCGCGCGACAGTTTCGTACGACGTATCAATTTCCAAAAGAACTCCTCGCGCTACACACTAAATACCGTATATTTATGTACTATATATACGTACATTTGCGCGCGCGTGCGGCCGTTTCGTATAATAATATAATAAAAGCATTTACAATTACGACGTGAATATAATATTGGTTCGGCGCGTTTATTTTAACCGCGTTGACGGATGGCGGAAATAATAATATTACGACGTCTATAATTTCGCGTCACGATAGGCGTTGAAATATCGCGCTCCGCTCTTACATAATATTTCGCGATATTTCCGAAGACAAACGCGAACGAAAAAGGAACGGCGCCACACGTGTACATATACGGCGAGCCGTCCGAACGAATCGAAATCGTAATACTGAAACAACCATAGTTCAAGTACGGAACGTTCGAAAGTACGGGCGTAATTCGATTTTCGGTCGTATTTTCGAGCCCGACGGCGCATATTAAACGTCGAAAACCGATCGGAACGTTAAATACGAGTCCTTTTCTCGTACAAAAATAAAAACGCTCTTCGCACGTTTAACGGACAAATTGCACGATACGAACGTATTGCGAATCAGTTTACCGTTCACAGTACGCCGGATAAGAGGTCGTTCGGAAAACACGGCGGTTTTAAAAAACGATTTTATCGCGGTCGATCGAACGATAACATTATTGCCGCGGTCGTCTTTGACGACGACTGTTGTTTATGTAGACGAACGTTGGATCGGTTCCTCGACGTATCGAACGTTACGTCGTTTATTGGCGTTTATTATAAACCGTCAAGGGGACGGTGTTTTTTCTTTTTTTATCAAATCGATCGTTTCGACGTTTCATTATTTGTTTGATTCTGGAGTTCCTTTCGTCAATATCGGACCGAACGATTCGAGTTCCCCTTACGGTTATTGCACATCAGACGCAAACGGTACTATACGTCTAATAACGTTTACAATTGTACGATATGAGTTTCGGGATTCACTTAGTCGAAGAAAATAAGTTATATTTCGAAAAAAAATCGGTTCCCGTAAAACACTCGATACAACGCAAAAGCGTCTACAAACGAATTTCCGATATTATTATTCCTTAAGCTAAGTACGATAATGTAATCAATTACGGGTCGTATAAATAGTCGATTAAAGTATAGAGGAAAACGATCGCGATTTCGTTCGCGTATTATTATAAAAATAAGCGTCGGAATCGTCGGCCGTAGTTTATTAATTAATTTCGTTGCTCGATGTAAATATTGTTATTAACTTTTATTTCGGTCGCGCGAAATGGAAACGTTCAAAGTTTTCTCTCCCGTGTAGTAGCGAGACGGACGATACGCGCTTGTTCGGTAAACTTTTCGAAATTATTGTAATCATTAGTACGACGTTTACGCGGGAAGAAGAAACGGAAAATTCCGAACGCCGACCGGAAATTCGTCCGAAAAGTAAAAACAATTATTCGCGAATTATAATAATAATCGCCATGTCGACCGTGTAATGTCGACCTATTTATGCGTACCCGTTTATTTTTTACGGACACGTACGAAACGTTGAAATCCACGTAGAATATTCCGTTCCGTAACATCCGATTCCGTATATATATATATATCGCGCGCCTATCCCTATAGTCGAATTTCTTTTTTATTCTTATTTTCATTTCACGGCCGCCACGGATCAATACGGTGAAGTGCGTTTAATATATATATAATATGTAATGTGTTTGATAAAAGTCTTACTCAAATAGAACCGTTCGTTAGGGGGTTTCCTTCGAAAAAAAAAAAAGAAAGTACTTTTGTACTTCGAACAATAACGAACGCGTATGGCGTAAAAAAATAAACGCCCGACCCATGCGGCTAGCGGCTTTCGCGATGATTTTCCGCGCGATTTCTATCGATAAAACGAAATTCGCGCGGAACGTTAATTTGCCCGAATATATATATATATATATATGTATCTATATATTAGAGGTCAAGGATTCGGTAGGCTTATCTGGAATGTGTGTTATTGTTGTGTTTAACAAAAGGCGTGGCGGCGCGTAACCAAAGTCGAATAACGTCGAATAATAGGAAAAAAAAAAGGTCGTATTTTATGTGTTAGTGATAGAGAAAGAGAGAGTAACGTGATTTAAAAAGGAAGAAAAAACGCGTGGTCAGAATTAATAGAGAAAACGTGCGAGCGGTGTGTGGCGAAATAAAATACGTTTTCCGAGTTTTTTCTCCGTCCGTTTAATATTAACGTATAACCTAACTCATGTTCGGGGAGGTTCGACGCGATAATAAACATAGTCGGTTTCAAATGCGCCGCGTCCGATTGGCCGCCGTTTTCGATCGCGCGATAATTGATTGTTTTCGCGTTCGGACGGGCGGACGGAAAGCTGTCGTTATTCGAAAAGTGACGTGTTCGTTGTATTCGCTAGTATCTCGGACGAGTCGAAGAAATTAATCAAATCGCCGAAATACGTTTAATACACAACGTGTACGCACGCGTCGTTATTTTCCGAAATTCGCTATTTCGTTCAGATTCGCCGCGGCCGTTTTTCATGTAGGTGCGTGGATCGTGATCGCCGGCCGCGCGAGTTACGGGGACACATTTATCGCGTAAGTATTTTAATTAAAACTTTCGAGGAAAAATAATAAACGCGATAGAGATTACGAGATACCTATTTATTTCGTGTATACGTTTACGATAACACGCTCTTTTCTCTCGCGAACATTTTTTTTTTTTATTTGGTCGTTTCGTACGCAGCGTTGTTAGTACGTAAATATACATAAAATGTTTACACGGACGACGCGTTAAAGAGGGTATTTTTCAAAAATTTCGAAATTCACGGTACACTGGGCGTCGATGCTATTGTACACAACGGCCGTGTTCGACGACGACGCGCTCGTTTTTGCCATCGACGGTATACTTAAAAAGCGTATAATCGCGTATACCATACGAGCATTTTTATGTATATATATACATTTTCGATATTTTCCTGAGCGAGACGCGAAAAAACACGACAGATCGACCGTTTTCGCCGTTCGTTTCCGATTTTACGTAACGATATATGTGTTATTAGTATTATCGTCGTTGTTGACCAGCGGTACTGCGCGATTGTTTATCGGTCGAAATCAACTGTCGCGAACGAAAACGCAGACCGCCGCGCACTAATGACGAGACATAATACCGACTCGGCTAATTTAATCAATACTTCGAACCGTTACGTGACTGCAATATAGAAAAAAATAAAACGCGTATAATATAATTACGCGCGCGTGTGTGTATCGTACACGAGGCGTATATTTATATACATATACGTACGTGAACTGTGTATTTATTTTCGGCACTCCATATATAACGACGATGGACGTTTAAAAATTCGTCAGTCGATTCGCCCCGTTCGGGACAATTTTTCGGGCGTTTCGATAATACGATAACGTTTATACAGTGAAATCACGGCCCGAGAACGAAGGAGCGAATTTTACGGGCACCGTCGGAAATCGTTAAAAGCGAATTCCCAACGGCGTAGCGAAAAACGCGTTCGTTTTAAAACTCGCGAGGTAATGTGGCCAAGCGGTTTTCGTAAGTTTTTTAGTTAACCGTAATATACCGCGCGCGCGTGTGTGCGTATGTATATGTATATATGTGTGTATATATATGTACAAACGTGCACGTATGTTTTTTAGTTGGCCCGACGGAAAATGGTTCGTTTCATCACTTCCTTCTTGCCGCTAGCTCCTCCCTGTACCGTGTAATGTTCATCAGCAGAAGCGAACGCGGTTTTATCGACGAAGAAACGTTCGCTCGTTTTTTGTTTCAGTGAAAAATCTGAACACGCGTCTATCTTGGCCGATTCGTCTCTGGGACCAATATATCGTGTTTTCGGAACTCGGGCGCCGTGGCATTACACACGGTGGTAGCTTTGAGTCCGTTTCCGGTATACGTGTTTGCGAAACATCTTAAGACACGCCGTACGAGCGAATGTTTATGCGAGTAATATTCTCCCGTATTTGTGTTAGCCGATTGGTCGGGGGGAGGTCTGCGAAACGCAAATATATGCTGAACGTTCAGCGAATTGAACGGTTTTCAATCGTTTCGATCCAGTCGCAGGAAAAACTGAGAAGAACGTCGCCGTCGCCGTCACGTGTGACATGCCAAAAAGCTTTCGGACGTTTCATTCGATTCGTCGTCGTTCTCGGTATAGAACATTTGGAGAAAATTACAACCTTTAAATGGACCAGTGACTATAAAGTGGGGGCATTCTAACGGCTCGCGGCACTTATTCGGTCTTCATTTCGGTTCAGCGCGCGTCGTTTGATTTACCTGAAACGCGACGATAGACGCGCGCGTATATATGTAAATTTATCGCGAGTAGTTGAATATTTTGCGTCGTCGGCGTTAGTCGTTTCACTTCTACAGATTCAAAATAAAAGATCGCCTCGGGTGGGTAAACGATAGGACCGCGGAAACGAATTTATTTTCTGGGAGCGAACGGCGGCAATTGTTCTTCGATTGCAAAGTGCTGCTTCGTAAATCTACGCGAATTCGAACAGCTACTTGCGGAAATTACACTGTGGCCAATCGCAAATCGTACGTATAAATATATTTATACGGCCCGTCGAAACGCGACGAATAAAAATCGGTTCTCGGATAATATTTCGCTCGTTGCCGGATGAGATTCGCGTTATTGGTATTTCCTCGAGTCGACAATACGAGTTAATTTTTTAACAACGTTACTCGACGAGTTATAGTTTTTCAAATTGACTTTTCACTCGGCGAGTTACTATTCCAAAAAAAAAAATTACGATAATCTTTAAATAATTTTTAGATAATCATCAAAAAAAAAATATACGTGCCGTTCGTATTTTGTCAACGAGTGTAAACACACGTTAGTTAAATTCCCTAGCAACGCGTATCGATTAAAAAACGTGTACATATCGTTCGAATTTATCGTTATCCTATAAATATTTCACACAGTCGCCGGGCACGACGGGTGTCTTTATGGCGGTTTAATTGTGATCAAACCAAGAAAACCGAACGATTAACTTATTATTTATCGTAATAATTGAAGCCGCCGCTTGCTCGTACATATCGCTATATATATATATATATATATAGACTATTCAGACGACGGTCGCGCCGTACTACAATAGATTTTCAGACAAACCGTGACGTATTGAGAGATTTACTGTTATGCGTGGTGTAAGTATATGGCGCGTACTACATATACGTATATATATATATATATATATATATAATATACTGTATGTGTTTGATATTTACGATTCCCGGACATAGTGTGGGAGCACGTACACGACGTGAGTACGATTTCGCGGTGTGTGGCAGGGATCTTATGGTAGATAGAAGTGGAAGAAATTGCACCGCGCGGGGTGTAATTGGGTATAGACCGAAGAATACGGAATTTCCGTTCGTTCAATCCGCCCGGGCGGTAATGATAATAACGGAGGACGACCGATAATATTGTCGACACGTGTAAAATAACGTACGCGATTTAATCCGCCGTAATAAAACGACGGAGTACGATATTTCCGTTCGCGCGGATAAATTGCGAAATATATATTTATTTATGAATACGAAAAAATACGTATGCTCGTATAAGTAGTACAACTCGTTTTTAAGGCAAACCGTCGATAGAACAGAACTTTTATTGAGCGGAATGTTTAAAATTAAATTTCGTACGTATTTTATAAATAACTCCGTATATAACGGTCTTGTATAATAAATAGAATGTTTTATTTTTTAAGTTTGAAAATGTTCCGGCTCAGACATTGTGTACGGTTTTTTATTATTATAATTTCGCGTTGGAGTATAAACGCGCGCACACACACACGTATATATATATGTATATACGTTGATATCCACGATTGTATTGTACGGGTATAGGGTATGTTTGTGAGGCGTACAGTGAATATTTATACGGACGTCGTTGAGTATTAAAAAACTGTAATATAGGAGATCTATCGTGTCTCCGTCTCGTATTGTTCGTCCGTTTTTGTTGTGTTTTGTCACCGCCGATGTCGTTTCACTTACTTTACAATCCTAATGATTTTATCGTAAACGGAACGTACCAAAAAATAAAAATACGTTTTTAAATAAATTTTTTTTTCTTCGTGGACGAACACAGTTAACACGGACCCGCGCGGGCGCCTGTAAAACCCTATTTAACGTACTTACCAATAATTTGCCGTACGCTTATTCCATAACGTTTTGTTCGTATTTCGTTAATAGACACGCTGTAAATAATGATTCGTACCGAACGCGTACTAGTTTCGTCGGCTGTTATCCGTAGTTTTCTCAGTACGAATTTCGAAGCGCGTGTCGTCGTATTTGGAACGCAAACTTTTTTTCGGCATTTTCCGACATCGTCGATTATTAGGCCGTGTTTTTCGACTGGACGCGTAAAAGTTACGAAAATAACGAGGCACTAGCGAGTAACCGATCGACCGTTAAACGGTTTCGCTACAAACACGCTCGTTGAATAGAACGAGAAATGTTTTTAACAATTGATTACGCGTAAAAAAAATGTGAAATTTTCTCTCCCTCCTTCCCGGACTACTAAAAAACAAAAACGTTAAATCGAAAGTCTTACGATAAACATCACTACAAACGAACACAAATCGCCTCGAAATCTCAATTTTACTTATAAATAACAAATATATGCTATACATGTATTTTGTTTCTAACGTCCGAAATCATATCCTGCGGATACGTCGTTGACTTCTACCGTTATCGTACTATTTACTACTACTACTACTATTTTCTACTACGACTACGACTACTACTACTACTACTACTACTACTACTACTACTACTACTACTACTACTACTACTACTACTACTACTACTACTACTACTACTACTATTACTCACTGCTACTTTATATACTTAATGGTCCTACACCAACAACTCGCCGAATGGTTTATTACGGTTGCATTAAGAATGGCGTCAGCTGCTTGCGCAGTCGCCGCTTTTTGAACGATGTCTGGCGATTTAACGACGTCGGCGGGATACGTCATAGCGCCATTATTATGATTATTATTATAGTCGTAGTCTTATAAGAAGCGGTTTGAGATTTGTTTGGGTGCTTTTACCTCGGTAATAACCGCTATTAGTCAGTCCGGTGTTCTGCGCCGCCGTGAAACTGTACGGAGCGGGAGAGCTGTTTTCGGCGTAAAGTGTATTAACGTCATCGACCCTCACGTGGGTGCCCGCGATAACGATATGGTGTGTGTATGTGTGTGTGAGTGTTTATGTGCATGGTGTGTATCGTATGTGTGTATGTGTATGTGTGTATGTGTATGTGTGAGTGTGTGTGTTTGTATGGATGCTAAACGATCTTACGCTGCGCCGCAATCATATATCATAATGGTTGACGAAAAAAAAATTCTGTCACGCACACGCGAATAAAATGTCGCGTTGTTTTAAAAATTGTCAAATTCCGTTTTAACCGATAATTTTTATACAACAAATATGGTTTACGATACACATAATATTATTGATTATACAATCAATTATATTCGTGTGCCCTAAATGATACCACATATACATGTATATTATAAAAGAAGACGATTTAAAACTCAATAACTTAAACGTTCAAACGTTTACAGGTTAATATGTTTGTGTTATTATTTTTCTTTCAAAGAATGATATATATATATATATATATGTATGTGTGGAAATATTTATTTATGAATTATTTATCAACAAAAGATAATACGTTGATCCATTTAAAAGGTATATATATATATATAGGCGTAGGTACTGCGTGCGTGCGTGTGTGTGTGTGTGTATACAGTTAACGGAAGAAATGGTTTCTCGAGATTAACGTTATAAAAAGTTTAAGCTTTTAACTTTAAAAGTTGTTGATATCATTTATCAAATTCTTTACTCTACACAACAGACTTTCGTAAACAATATATATAGATGGAGATAGAAACTTCAAAAAGTAAATTTGGTAAAAATATTTTGAAAAAATTAATAAGTGATTTTATATATTTTTGTTTCATTCTCTGATTTAATTGAATGTTGCATAATATACAGCGTGTTTTTATTTCATATCTCTTCGAGATATAAGACGTAAATAATTTGTTTTTACATTTGTTGTAGAGAAGCAAATAAATCATTATTTTAGGTATGATTTGTCAAGTTGTTTATTGTCTATATAGATTTATCGTTATATTTAATAACAATATTATTCGTTTAATACCGGAAAACCTCCTGGAAACTAACGATATGTAATTAAAAATATAAGATAATAACGTTTGTTTAACGAAAAAACGCGATAACGTTAATTGGAATTCGGATAATAATAAAACGACTTCAAAAAATTTCTAATTGTTCTCCGAACTTGTATAAAATATCGGGATGTTCGAAATATCGTCACGAATTGGATATCTTAATTTAGACTATCGCGTATACGCGCGGTTTTTTTTTGTATTAATGAATATCACTGTATTGTATTGTCCGTGTGTAAATTCCCTAACATTTTACGAACACGAGAACATTTAGAGAGGGTTTAGCGCGGAAAATTCGTGTTTTCTACGTTCAACACGATAATAATACGGCTGTATTTGTACGCCCCGCAAAACTAGACGTGTAAGCAAGTCGTTTTATTGACGACAATACAAACATACAATAAATCACGACAAGTTGATAAATCGAATTCGTGACGCACAATATTATAGTGTACGGACATGGTGTAATTCCATAATTGATTAGTTATCGATTAACCGTGACAATATACGTTGAATTAATAACGAAAAAAAACCTAAGTAAACGAGAATAGGGATAAGCCCGTTTATAAATAAAGATGTAAAATAAACAGCATTTGTAGTTTAAGTTCCCATATTTATACTATATGATGTGTACCGAATTTGCATACGCGTAAGTATGTAACAATCGTGGTTTTGTACGAAATTAGATTTTTTTTCGAGATTTGTTTTTCGCTCGAACAAAATAGGTAACATTTATAATATGTATATTTTCATAGTCTATACACTAGTCTCACAAAGAAAAGTTTATTTTATGCGTGTTGTTTGAAAACATTCGTTATTTCTTTTTGTGTTTCATTGTTTCCTGAAGAAGAATGCATGCACACACACACACACACACACACACACACACACACACACACACACACACACACACACACACACACACACACACACACACACACACACACACACACACACACACACACACGCACATACACACACATATATATATATATCTTCAGAGTACTATTCATCCTCCAAATATTTCGAATTCCACTGAGGGTTCATGTTTGGTTTTATTGATCCCTATTCTTTACTTTTTTTTTTGAAAATTAACGGGGCACTTCAAAATACCATTCAATGCCGTCAAAATACCCGTTAGCATTTTTCTCGTTTAATTAATTTATATTAGGGTTTTTCGATCGTTTTATTCGATCAACTATACATGTTTAGTAACCGTCTGGTATGCGTATGCGTTTTAACGTTTCTGTATAATGTAATTCAACGTTCGTTAATTTACACGCGTCGAATCGAAAATTTAGTTCAGTCGAGAGTTTTTTTATATTTAAGTGTAAATCGTACAGGGAACGAATATTGTTTTATTCGTACAATTAAGATAACGAATGTAGAGAACCAGATGACAACTAATTTTAATTATGCGATTGAAGTGCCATAGAATCGTGACGAATTTAATTAAACATAAATATTTTGTAAACAAAAAAAAAAGAAGCTCGTTAATTTGTAAAGACATTCTCATTTGAAAAAACTTACTAAGCGCGTAATTATTTTTTTTAATTATCTAACAATATACTTCGGTAGTGTCTATAAAAACGAACAGTCGAGCAATTTTAATCGAATTCACCACTTTTTCTCTCTCTCTACCATTTTTCATTTTCGATCGAAACTGTGTAGGAGCACCGGCGTGTTAGTTAAATCGAGAACCACACCCCGCCACTGATATAGAAAACCGTCGTTTCCTGTACCCGACCGTCGTACATATTACGTCGGAGTCGACGGTATAGTAAAAACTTAAGATAAAATAGGATACTTACACGAAGGATAGCACACGCATAAATGGAACAAATGTCCAGCAGCGTAAAAAGTAATTGTCGACGTCGTTCCGCCATATTGTCGCTGTTACGTTGGTAATTTTCGCGTTTCATCGCTCTATTGTTCAAGAAGCCTTTTCACGCCGGCCCACGTTCTTACACACACACACACACACACACACACACACGTTCACGGAACGCGGACCGGTGCGTATTATAAAAGTCGCGGACCGCCACGGAGGAGTGCGTGTGTACACGGTTTTCGTTTTGTTTGCTATCCGTTTAACGGTAATCGCGGTTAACGATTACGTGTACCGTGAACGCGGTCCCGGTGCGCGGCGTTCCGATTGGCCGTTGATGCGCGCCAAAACCGTCGTCATATGTGCGGTATATCACTCGTACGATTGCACGGTACCGCGGTTACAGAGATACGGACGCTATTGTACACGCGCTCTACCGCCGGACGCGGTCGCGTTTTTACAACACTCGGACAATTTCAATTTAGATTTCCTAAAAACGTGTATACGATTTTTCGTATATTCTGTATGGGAATTAAACGATTTTATTAAAAGCCTTCGTTCGGTCGTCCATGTCGTATTCCGTTACCAGGAATAAAATCGTTGTTAGTTTATCCCCCCCCCCCCGGGAGAATCTGAATTTCATTTCATCCGACGTTATTAATATACTAAACGTTATGTCTTATCGAAATAAAAATATTTGAGAACAAGTTTTTACTTTGTCACTCGTAGGCGCACGGACGCGAGTCCGTACGTTGCGCAGTCCACGGTAAACAATGATCGTACACAAACAGCGCGCCGTATTTAAAGTACACGGGCCCTGTGCGCGAGCCCGTCGTATTGTACAAATACCGCGCGTAGTGTTCGTACGTTATTTCCGTCAAGGATTGCCTATATTTTCCGACTTAAAATCATTTCGAACGTCCGCCGAAAAATGCCCGACCACTTCCAAACGGCTCGTTCGGTCGTTACGCGGTGTACGTTTAAATTTTATACGAAAACCGACCCAATTTGTTCGCGCCGCTTTTTTTCGGTTTACGGTTTATCGTTATTTTTTTAACGCCGCGTCTTCGGAACGACGTTAGCGTTGCGTTCGTCATTTACGCTAATGTATATTATGGCGTTTTCCGAGCGTTGCGTGTCCTTTGGCGGATACGAATCTAAAAAAAAAAAACAAACGATAAGGGACGAAGGTAAACGCCATTAACTAATATGTTTGTTCAAAATGTCGGTAACACGAATGCCAGAGTATAATATCGAATAAATTGTTCGCGCCGCTATAGCTATAGTAACGGTTATTAAAAATGAACATCGAATTATTATCGTTACGTATGGCGCGGATTTTCGTACATTAGTGTAAAAAAAAATTCCGATAAAGTATTTAACGTAATTCATTTAATCCGTTCGTGCGATTTTTTCCCGTAGTAATTTAAACGCCATACGACTGTACGTGTAAAAATCGCCTTAATAAACATCATTCGGAAATCGCTCGAGAAGGGTATTCTCTAGAAATTCTCCTTTTTATTTTTTTTTTTGGCCAGCAGCGACGAGTAATCCCGCGACGCGCAATACGGCGTAAGAGTGAATATAATAACGTTAAATCGGCGAAAGTATAGAAGTTCGACTCGAGACTTCTTATTGCGATAATGTTAAGCGACCGTTCGCCGTGTCGGGTCCGTACCCAAATATCGAAATACCTCGGAATCCAAAAGAGCCGAGTCAACGACGACGACACAACACTATGGAGAGCACCGTGTTTGTTTGGATTTAATATCGTTTTGTTAAGGGGTCGTGCCGCGTACGCGTGTTCGTTCGTATTGTATAATTCCCGACCATTGTGTATAAACGTCGTCGGTCGACGGACATTTGCGGTCGTAAGTTTGCCGGGGGACGACGCGGTCGGTTGACAATTTATACCGCCGGTGCCCGGGCCGCGTATTGTTATTTTTTTTTTCACTCCGTCGCGTGACCCGTAATGTTTTATACGAATGACGCGAATAGCAATGATAGTAATAATAATAATAATAGGCAAACGAATTCGGGTTTTCACACAAACGTAGCGAGAGTTGCCCGACGGTCGAGGAAACGTTTCGCAATTTTACATTATTCGTTTCCGCGTATTATACGTAATTCGGGTCAGACAGCCGCGGGTCGGCACGACGTTTTCTCGGGTAAAACGGTCGGCGAAAACGTACAACAACGACGTTCAACGCGGACGACGGCGAAAAAGTATTAAGACCGCGAGTGGAAAGGGCGTCGAGTGGCCAATAGAAACCCCTCCCCCTCCTATCTTCACTGCGGCCATTTTATCGCGTACGTTCGACGGGGCCTTCGACATAACTAATAAACGCGCGATATTTCAAGCGGCCGTACCGTAAACACCAAATTCGACGTATACGAGTATGTTTCGCGCGGACGACCACGACGCCGAGCACGCCCAGTCGATTGTTCGCGTGCGAAAACAACGCGACCGACGTACGGGCGCGGGAAACGTCGTCGCCGCCTGATGCATATTTATTATAAACGCGTACACGCGCGACGGGTGTGTCCGATGGCCAGTTTTACACGGGGGTCGCCCGTAGTAATTATAATTAGCGCGTCAGGTGTACAGTACCGTATTTGGTCGACGTAGGTATTTAAGCGGTTATAGGTGCTACGTGAACCCCATGGTAAATTCCGCGGCGACGGACGCGCGCGTTTTATTACGAAAATTCGACTCGCCGCCGTTTAAATAACGTACACCATCGCCACGGTCGGAATGGGGAGGGTGGCCGTTTAATATTAAACGTCCGAAGTTTGCGGCACCCGTCGGTCGTCGGGCACGTCCCGCGCGACCGATTAATTTCGCCGCGTTCCGAAGACCCTTTGACGCCGGCAATACGTTCTCGCGCGCGCGTCGTTTCCCGCTGAGGCCCCGCGCCGTTTTCCTATTCGCTTTTCGGATCGCCCGAAACGAACCGAACTCTCGGTCACCGGAACGAAACAATAGCGTCCGAATTAACCTAACCAACCACTTAAAAACAGTAGGGTAGTCGTGGCGGACTTATACCGTTGTTCGACATCGACCGGCGGAATAGCCCAAAACAACGAAATATTCGTGTCTGACAATAACCCGTAAATTGAACGAAGACGCATTCGACTTGTTGTTCGACAATAACAAAGCGTATTACTTTGAACGTAACGAGACAAGTTCAACTTAAATCCAAGGCAATCGGTCGGGTTTGTGCGTGAAACGATCGCAGGACGACTTTATATAAACCGTAAAAATTTGTTTAATCGTTAATATAGGTCGTTATTGAAAAACGGTGTGTACGTTTCGTCCCCGCGAACCAATTCGACGATAATTTATTGGAAACGGGCGAATATCGAAAAAGGTTTTGAATATAACGTCAATGAAACTAGAACGTTATTTGGCTTTTATACGATTTCATTTTTATCTTCCCAAAAACCTTATAAGCGTAGCAAACAACTATTGTACCGTGACGTAACCCCACGGAGGCGTAATCAATAAATGGGTTATCATCAGTCGCCAAAAGTGGACCGTACAGCGCCGCCGATGACTATTGACGGCGTCTCGAACGACTTTAACCGTAAAACCGCTGTGTACCCGTAAAGTCCAACCGGACAAACGTCTTATACGCGACATTTTCTCGCCACGACGGGGTACGTATATATATTTATTATAAAAAATAAATATAAAAGTATGCCGATCTATCAGTTCCGTCGGAAATGGAATCGTTGGTTAACAGACCGGGCGGAAAAGGGAAACGCGTACAAGTTCGACGTAAAGGGAATCGATTTTTCGTTCGTTAAATCTGGTGAAAAAATGTAAAACGCGCCAAAGTAAGGCGATCGACGTTTTGAGCATTTTTTCGATAATTTTTTCGACGACGTCCTTTGGAGTAGCCTGAATAGATTACGAAATTCAAGCGCGCGTTTATTTTTCGAAAATAATTTCGATTTCGGTTTATATCGTTTCGTCGAAGCGTTCGCGAACCTAAGGCGGCAATACGATTACGAATCCTAGACAATCCGGTAACGGAAAAAGTTGGCGGGCAAAACGGATAATATACGAACTATTATCTAGTGGAAAACACGTTATTACTACCGTTTCCCTGGAAAACGCGAACGCGATTCGGTTAGACGCTCCACGACCACGGTATTGGTCGTCCTGTACGCCGTTAAATTATTTGTGTACTCGATTTTTGCGCCTGCGTAAAATCCAATATCGTCCCGGTGTCAATGTTGGTTTTCACTTTTTATTTCGTATAAACGAATTCGATTAAATGTCAATAGCGCTAAGCGTCATTTATCCAATCATCTGGTAAACATTATATTTATTTAGCGTAACGTGTAGAGCGAAACCGCCTGTCCAAATACGCGGGAGACGCGCAAAGAACGCGTAACGATTATTCCGCACGCGCGCCACGATTTTCCCGTCCGGACAAACAAATATTGTTCGACACTCGTCTTGAAATCAAGCCGATTTCCGTCAAGTTTCCATTATTTCGTCCGAGTTTCGGTTTGTTGTTTTTAACAGTACGGGTCGTTTATCTAATTGCCTCGACAACAATGACGACGACGAAAAATCGTCGATACTTCTTCGATGGCGTACATTCCGGGCGAGCTCTCGCGATGTTTTTATCAACGTCTATTGTTAATATTAATAATAATAATAATAATAATAATAATAACAACAACGACGCGAGTAAAGCCAGATGCGCTACATTAATTCGACTACTACGAGTACACATCGCGTCGTTATAAACCACCTGGCATTTTCTGTCAGTGAACTGCTCGCAAAAATGCACGCCGGGCAAAAGCGCGAAAAATGTTCGTTTATTTTCTCCGGCCGAACGCGGTGTCGGCGGCGTGCCGTGGGGTGATGTAGACGGGTGGAAATATGTAGCGAAATTCTGAAAACGAAATACTTCCGACCACGTCGTTTTTCGTTTCGGGCGCGTTTAAATCCTACCGGATTAATAGTATTCGACCGAGTCGCCCGATCTTTGTCCGCGCCACAAGTCGTTGTCCGAATAGCCGTTCGTCGGACCGCCCGCGGGTTCGCAACGAACGGTTTCAGTGTTCGGTATTACGCGCGCGAAACGGACGAGCGTAGAGACACTGACGGGGGGATCGCGATCGATTTTTCTTCGTATTCGCCGTTGTCCTTAACGGCGTAACGTAATATTCGAAAACGAAAGCGGCGCGATATCTAACCGCGTTCGATTATAATATTATACGTATCGCGGGATCCGCGAGCTTGAACAAGTCTCGACGGACGTTCTGGACGGCCAATAATAATAGTAATCGCCCGTTCATGTTGCGAATGGATATCGGGGGCGTCGATATACATTTAAAAGGGCGGTCGACGGTATCGTTTGTTAAGCGCGACGCCACAGTTTTTACGAAATGAAAAGTGTCCGTATAAAACGTACGTAGTTCACGGCGTTTTTACGACGGTCGACGAACGGGGGAGGGGGAGAATTTCGGACGAATTTAACGATCGGCCGACGGCCGTAAAACGGTACATTCCGTGGACTTATGTTGGGACCATTGAACGAGCCCCCGGCTTGTGTTCTACCGGATTATATTGTACACCTTGACGAAAAATCGACATTCATTCGCTAACGTGTCTTTACGACGGCCACGCGACACTAACCGGCGGGGCTACTGTGTCGGTTCCGGTCAATTTTCGGTCGAGTCCGGTTCCGATCGACGTTCGCCCTCAATAGTCGGCGAAAAGAATTTAAAAGAATAAACCGGATTTAACGGAGCCGGCGAAAAAATCGAAAACCTCCAGACATTGATTATGATTCCAAAAAGTCAAAGGGTTCCGGAAACTGTTTTTTTGCGGTTCGGTTCCAGCGTCTAGTGTGTCTATAGTACATATATATATACATATATATATATATAAATATATTACTTTTCATTTTCTTTTCCTCTTTTGTGGGGCTCAAATAGTCAGAGACTTTTTTATCCGAGTTTTAGTATTTCATTTTTTTTTATATGAATTATCTATGAACTGACAAAGAATACCGTCGCTATAAAGAAATTGACCATAGAAAAACGTTGAATTACGGACTCTTCGACTACTTACTTACAAACAAAATAGAAAAATATTTACCGACGACGACGACGGCCGGTCTTCATTAATGACGATAATTCGATTGATTTTAACGTAGCCGTCGGCGTGGCGATTTCGAACAGACATATCCGAGATAGGAAACAGCCGTAGTAACCGTCGTACGGCCAAATTTTTGAGAATTATACGGTTTTCTCTCATACAATTACCGGCGCATCAGTGCTCGAGCGGACCGCGCGGGATTCCTTCGACGACGAACGAAATTGATTTATTAACGACCCGGGGAACGTCGTGTCCGAATTTCGGGTTACGCCTAACGACGTGTACGTAATAAACGAAACGGTCCCGAACGGAATAATTGAAAGCGCGCGAATATTTCACGAAGTAAACGGGAGATATACAAGTTATCGCTTCGATAATACGCTTTTGCGTACACCGAACGTTCTCTACCGGCACATCTGTTTGAAAAACACACGAAAATGAATAATTATTCGCGTAACGAGATCGTTAAACAACGCCGGGCCGTTGCGGACGATTTTGTTTTACGGTACAAAAAAAAAAATCTAAAAAATTATCGCGTGGAAAGCGGCGCGTATCGTCGATCGCGCGAAATTCGCGATACGATCGGATGGCGTGGAAACGTTTAAAACTAACCGACGGATTAAAATCGGACGGGATCGCGAAATTGTTCCGCCGTTTACCCGGTAAAACGTTCGTACGTCTCCGCTCGTTCGGTATTGTTCGACGTAAAAACAACGCCGGATAACGTTTATCGGCGTACCGTTACGACTCATCGTCGTTTCTTTCGTATTTACACGCGCGTTAACGGATTTATTCGAGGGAACCGTTCGTTTCCGTACCGAGTTTTTATTTATAAAAAACAAACGTTTACGCGAACGGCAATACGCACCAACGAACCTACGGAATCGCGACGTTAATTGACGTCGGACAATTCGGTCCGTGTACGTCGTGAGCATTCGTCGACTCGGTCGTAAGGTGTTACGATATCGTTATCGGCGGGAACGCGTTCGTCGGACGACCGGTTAATTTTAAACGGGCCCGGAAAATCCGTTTTCGCCGGAATCGAACGGCGCCGTCCGATATATTACACCAACCAAACCGCTCGGCGACCAAGTGCCGCGTATTTTTTACGACTTCGACGAGCGGGTAATAAAATAATATTTAAAAGCGGCGAAAAATTGGCGCAACGTTAAATATAATATCCTCGGCTTTACGGTCGGTTTACGTTTTACTACGCCCGTCCGAGTGCTATACAGAAACGTCTATATAGATATATTATATAATCGCGATCTTTATGTTTCCCAGAGCCAATAAAATTCGTCCATCAGGTTTGGACGGTAAACGTTTTTAATATTACGTTCGGGCTCCGGGACGTGCGCGTGTACCGTTATTTTCGTTCCGACAATTTCGAAACGGATCCGCGGCGGCGCGGTGTACGATTTATTTCGTTTCGTATCGTCGGGTGTTTCGGTAGATTTTTATCGTCGGTGCTGTCCGGAATGGCCACGAGAGACGTCGATTTCGAATAAACCGAAACGGCGGTCGGCCGTATTTCGTTCGAAACTCGAAATATCTCGAACGACGATAACTACAATGACGGCGGTTCGTACCGATTGGTGCGCCGTCACGCGCCAAATATACAACAGGGCGGCGAATAAGGCGAAATCGTCCTCGGCCGTTCGTACCGTCGGGCGCAATCGAAAACGTTGGCCGTCGTTGCGTTCGTAACAAACGTGATACGATGTGGCGCCGAATCGCGGCGATATTTGTCTTCGAGGACGTATCCGAGCGCTCCCGGCGCCGATTTTACATTAATATTTATAATGCCGAAATAACGCGTTTCGCCTAATAACGTTCGTTTAGTAAATATTCGCTTTTTCCCCCTGCACCGCCCGTTTTCCTTTTTACAATAACATAACGTAATCCGAAAGGACGTCTGAGTTCTGGCTGAGCGTACGTTTGTATATATATATACGCGATCAACACGACGAATGATTTACCGTCGAGATAAAACAAAAAAAAAAAAACGAAAAAAGAGAACAAAAAAAAACACCGACGAAATTCTTCGCAACCTAATTCCGTTACGTCAAATAAACAAAGACAAACACTATGGTGTTATAAATCCCTCCATAATGTTGTTGATATAAAAGCTGGCAGTTCTAATATAAAAGTCACGTTGGATATATACGTATACTTATTTTTTTTTTGTTTTCGGTTCGGCAAATATTTTATTTTGTCTGTACGCCCGAAAACTAACGTCTATGCGAGGTGTACACGTGTGTACACCGGGGAAAGCCGAGCGATTGGACGGAACAAAGTACCGGTGGACAATGAAACGCGAGCCGTCGCCGGTGACAAAAAACCATAGACGAAAATACGATAAATTAATCCGGGACGAATCGTATTTAGCGCGATCCTCGACGCGCGTGTCTACAGCGGTAGCCCGGAAACGAACACGACGCGAAATCGTCGGGTTTCGCGATATTTTCATCGAACCGTTCGTAATTATCGTATTGAAATAAACGAACATTGGCGCGCGCGTCACCATCCGAAAAGTTTCCGCCCGACGGCCGAGTAGGTCCCTAGGGATTTTTTTTTTTTTTTATAAATCAACGTTCCTGCGTTTACGTAATTTCGCGCGATACACGAAAATGTCAAAAAATACAAACGGTTTCTATTCGTATACGTTCACTCGATTCTTTCGACGGTTTAGTCTTCCAAGGGAAGCCACCCGTATGCACTTACGTAAACCACTAATATATGGGAAAGGGTCTTAAAAGACGCATAATGGCCCGAAAATCGTAACGGGCACGATCCGAAATTGAGGTTCGCGCGCGTTTATAACTTTGAAATCGTTAAAAAAAGGAACGGAACGCAAACGTTAACTGTTGTATTCGTTGTATTACGGCAATTTGTCCGTTGTCATATGGCCGTGATGATCCAACGTCAAAAACGACGATTATTATTATTGTTATTTCAATCGTAAAAGTTATATACCCACGATGTGTATAGATTGCAAATTCTATTATTCTACTATCAGGGGGAGGAGAAATAAAAAAAGAAAATTCTAAGTTTATGGATGTAATATAGTGCCGGGAGTAATTCCACATACGCGTTACAATGCTATAAAAAAAAAACGTCTCCCCCCTCAAGGTTCCAACATAAATCACATATTTTTCGCGCGAAACGTGAAAAAATGGTCCATTTTCCATTTATTTGACCCCCGAAAATGTTTGATAGAAATTTAGCCGAAACAAAATAAAGTGAAATATGTTCCGAAGGGGACGACGAGCGAATAAAAGGAAACCGCCATTTTTCGTCTTTTAAAATTAATAATTTATTTTCAATCGCGACGGTGCGCGTTATATCGTGACCAAATAACGAACAAACTACGGCGCGATACGTAAATTAGAAAAATACAATTTTTTTTTTGTTTTTGTTTTTAGTACGGTTCGGCGTAAACAATTGTGTTTGTAGTTTATGTCTTTTCCGATTAAATTGTCGAAACGACGGTTTAGGTTAAAAGGCGTGTCGTTGGCGAATTATAAGAAAAATTAGGTTAGTTCATTCCGGGCGTAATATATAATAATAATAATAATTATAATTATATATATACATAATAATTGGGCGACCAACTTCAACGATAATTTTCTTTTACGCCTTTTCAATACGTCGTACGATTTCCATTATCGACTACGAACCATTAGGACGGCACGCAAATCATTCCATTTCGCCGCGCGACAAATAATAATAACTTATCTAGAGTATTTAAAAATATTGTTTTTTTAATATAAACACGAATCGGAGATAACGAAATAACTAATTGGATTTTTTAAATTAATTAAAAAAATTCCGCCGACTTTAGTTCGCAGTTGCGAACGAACAATTTACGTATTTCGTTAGTTTCGTAAACAATGTCGTATGTTTATACGTAGCGATCGATAGTTTTGTGTATGTAGTGTGTTGGTATTGAAAATGTTTTTTGTTTTGTTTTAATAAAAGCTTATTAGACGAATTGAACATTTTACGTTCTTGAAAATATCGTCTATTTATTCAGCACGAACATATAAATACGTATTTTGTTTAAAATCCCGCCAAACGCGTTCAAATGTATAAAAATGATATATTCGAAAAACGTACGGTCGTCATCACGTAATGGAAAGTAGTCAAAGTTTTCCTAAAAAGGCAACACTTACCAAGTCTTACATATTAAGTCCGCTATATGGAATTTCACGACACGAAAAATGTAAATAGTAATTCGTACGAAAGCGAATAGCTCCGGAACGTGTTTTCGAATTTGTTCAGGAAGTTCGTCACGACCATGTCGGAATCGCGGGACCGTCGACGGTTACTTTCGTATAAATTGCGAGTAAATAACGAAAAATGTACGTCGGGCGGAATCGATTTTAGACGCCCAAGAACTATATTTAGATATAATAAAAGACGTCCGAAGAATATAAATGGAACGCGCGCTTTCTATCCAGAAATAAAGACGTCGGAGATTTATTTCTATAGTAAAACGTCGCGGTTGTGGTGGTAAAAAATATAAAGGGCACGAAATTTCGCTTTTAATTAGGTAGTGTCGCGTAACACGGCGTAAATAAATAGATAATAAGTGTAAACGGTTATCGAGTATAGCGTTTATAATAACGTTACAATATAATAACGGCCGGTGCGGCGTAAAATTCTCAAAGGGTATAAATAACGTCGGAATTTTTCGGATTTATTAAAACGCCGACGAATACTTCGCGAGTAATAAGAGTTTTTTAAACGGCATATTTCATACGCGTCTCGTTATCGCGGTACCGTAGTTTCATAACCCGTTGTTTAATATCTACGGAACAAAAGAACGTAAACTAGCGAAAACACGGTTATTACGCTCGCGTCGAATTCGGACGCGGAAATTCCGACCGAATAATATTCCGAAAAACGTTCGTTTATCGGCCCGGCGTCGAAAATCGTAAAAAAAATGTACGTTTCGGTTCCGACGGCAGGGGTTAGACGGGGAAAATATTCCGCCGAAAATCGAACGTCTCCGGGGTTTTGTTTTGTTTTTTTTTTTAACGTATAAAAGTAGCGCGAGTACGGAGGGTGGTGGAGAGATATTTAACGCCGAAGACGGTGTATAAATTAAACGAATCGACGAAACCATGTGTGTGCGCGTGTGGTGGGGGAGAGGGGTAAAAACGCGAAATACGTTTAACGACGTGAGGAACGATCGATGAATATGCGTGTACGCGTCCAAAGGCCCGGGGGAAGGGTGGGGTAGCACTTGACGCGGTCGGTTCGTTTACAATAACGGCCCGTTACCTAATAGATTATTATTAATAAACGCGACCGGAATCCGTAACGCGAGACGGTAATTTATTCGATAATCGACGTATATCCGTATATGATTATGTTCGTACGGTCGTACGAATTATTATTATAATTCGTGAATAATGTACGAACGGCGTACGCGCGTTTAGCGTACCCTTTCTTTTTTTACGGTACCGGCAATACGCTCACTGGCCTGGAATGCCTGGTGGCAGTGAGTCGCCGTCGTTTATTGATAAAAATTACAAAAAGCTTTATAATAACGATCGCCGTTAATGGGTAGGCGAGCAACGTCGAACTAATTCACAATAATTCTTAAGGACTAACACTACTTAAAAACTATCGCGTGAATGGTGCGCGGTGACAATCCCCTGCCACGGGGTGGCCGTTTACATCTTCCGTAACGAAAAATAAAAAAAGAATAATCTTTTCGTCCGCGATTTGGCGGCCTAGCCGCTACCTCCTCCTGCGGCCACGACGGCGCGACGGAGTCGTCGCGCCAAGAGCCTCTGCCGTTCGGCGACTCCATTCGCCATCATCGCCGACTCGGCGCGTTTACCGTACCCGAGTGTACGGTTAATAACGCCGACACTCGTTAATATTGGACGAGCCGGAAAGTTCGAAGGCGAAAATATGCCGAATCGGTGAACTTGTCCGGGGACGGGGGAACCGTCGTTCGGCGGATATTTCGTTAATTCGTCCGCCGCCTTGGCTGTTCGTCAGGTTAAATCTAGCCGAACAACCTAGACCTGACCGGGCGGCGCTCGGTCGGCTTTCGGCGCGTCTCCGTATCGCGAATATCGCGTAAAAGTTTTACGTAAACCGTCGCGCGATTTATAATTAACGAAAATTGAAAAGCCCGCGTCGAGATTTCCACGGTTTCCGCCCGTAATTCGGTTAAACGAGTATCGAGCTCAAAGGCGGAGAATCGCGTCATAATAATAATAATAATAATAATAATAATAATAACGTTACCGTCGTACGGCCACGCGTGCCGCTCTCGTTGGTCGACGATACGAACATTACGCTCGTTTTGTCCTCTAAATCCACACCGTTGCACACGCCCCTCCACCCTCCGAAGATTTCGCGTTTCGTCGTACAATTTTTATTTCTAGAACGTTTGAATTTCTGCGTATCGAAGCGTCATTCGCGGGAACCGAAAGAGAAACGGAATGATTGATAACGAATTTACGATACTTCGTTAGTATATATAAAGAGGCGTGCTTTCGCGCGCCTTGGGTCCCCGTTCAAAGGGTAAACGATGATTTATCGTCGGAAATAATAAAGTATTCGTCCGTCGAGAGTGTCAATCGTCACGAACGTTCGTCCGATTTGTTACACTGGGGACGCGGTAAACAAAACAAAAATAACGCCGCCGCCGCCGCCGCGGGTCTCGGCCAATTGACGTTCGGTCGTTCCGAAATAAATAAGTGATAAATATACGCGAAAACCGTCGAACTACGGGCGCCGATAGGATTCGACACGCTTTTTCGTCTTTCGTCAAAGTTTTCTTTTCCCGAACGGTAAAATAATTAAATCTTCGTTCGGCAACCGACGACGGACGGGGCACTTATCCACGCGCGTTCCATTAACCGGTGTAAATGACGCCGTGCGTTTTCGACCAAAAACAAAAAATAACGCGCCATCGTACCGTCGATTTTTTTTTAAGTAAAAAACCGCCGACGACGACGGACTCTGCCGTACACGTACCGAACCAACGATTTTTCATAGTCCATTCGCGGAACACGTTTAAACGGTAAACGGAGCGTTTTCGAAAAAACCCTTTTTCGCGAATAAATCGTATTAATCGCCATCGGTTGCCGCGCGTGTTAAAAATGAATCGGTCTATTTAAAACGCCGTCCGCGTAGTTCCGAAAAACGCTCCTCGGACGCACTTCGTTTTTAACGGTAATCGAACGGTTACTATTTTTTCGTACGAACAACTATTCGAACCGTTATCGAATATGGGCGTAAAATTCCAACTACTAGACGGTACAATTCGCCGTCTAGACGATTTCGTAAAGCGTTACGTCCGACGTCCTAGAATTCCAAAAACATCGGTCCGCAGGGATATTGGTGGAAGAAGAATCGTGTTCGGTGGAAACATTCGCGTCTTGAGATCTTCAAACCGACGCCTGAAATAATATAGATACGCCGATAATCGTAAAAAATGCCCGCGACGGCGTTACGTCGAGGAAAACGCGTGACGACATTCCGAGAGTGTCGAGTAGACGGCTCGTTTATCGCCGACGCGTTGTAAAATCGCGTCCGAAACGTCGTGTCGCCTGGGGAAGGAGGGAAAATTCGAGAACATTCGACGATTACGCGTAGTCGGTCGGTTCGGAATATCAACACGGTAACCTCCAATAACCGCGTGTGTTGTGTGTATTTTCTGTTCCAGAACGACGTCGTTTACGCGGCTTTCAAGTCCATGGCGGAGAAAACCGATTGCCCGGCGTACGGTAAAATACTGTGAGTATTATCGTCCGTTTATTGCGCGCGCCCGACGATTGTTTATTTCGGGCGACGCGCGCTATAATAACGCGCGGATAATAAAACGTAATCGTGTTCCCCTCGGTCGTTCGTACATTATGCGGCCTTCGGGCCCCATTTTATACGCGTCCGGGAGTACATTTGCGTACGATGTTCGTGACAGTCTTCGGGTGTGTGTGTATATATATATATTAATGTGTACGATAATAATACGTTCGCGATTTTGATGGATTTGTAAACGATGTAAATTTATTAATAATTCGACACGTCATACGGCGGCGCGCGCGTATCCAACGACGTGTGATTTTTATTGCCAGCCGCGATGTATAGCATATTTGACGGCGACCAAATAAAAAAAAAAAACCGTACGTTTTTATATTACGAAGTTCGTTCGGGGCGAAAACGTTTCGGAAACCTACCGGTGGGGAGGATATCGAAACAAACGCGCGTTTTCCGAAACGGCGCTACGCCAAAAATGAGTAAAAAAAAAGAAACGTTTTATTTTGCCGACAAAATCCAGAAACGTACCGCGTGGTTTTTTTTAACGCCTACCGAAATTCGACGAAAATATTTTTATAAATTTACCCTCCGGCTAAGCGTTACACTAATGGGAGATACACTTTTTCTTCGTGTAATCTGGCCGCCATTTTTCGTTTCCGTTTTCTTTTGTCGCATACTCGTATCGCGCTTAGTACAGTACACATTGTACGTTTCGAAAATAACGTCCGTCTTACGGCGCTCTCGAGCCGGTCAGCATGACAACAAACGTGTGATCTCCGTCCTTTGGCTCGCCCGTGACTCGTGTGGTGACACACGTTAGACATTAATCGATCCCACGAGAAAAAAATAATCACACGTTGTCGAGTTAAAGAAACGATCGCGGCGGTGGTAATTGTGAGGGTGGCGGTTTGTCAACGGTATGTCCGGCGGAATGTGACGTCCGGGGGAATTTTTCGCGGGAGACGCCTCTGGAGGCACCAGTCTCGTCTACGACCCATTTTCGTGACGGTATTGCCATCAGGGATGGTCCCACGACGGGGGATTCGCCGTTTTCGGCGTACGTGTCGCCAACGAAAATTGCGCGTCACCAGGATTTGATCTTCCACACGGATCGGAGTATTTTTCTGTTTTCGAAACACGCGTTCGTTCCGACGAACAAAACGGACGTTTAGAAACTCCCTGGATACGACGCGTCCGAATTTTTATTATTAATTCGTTAGACCGGCGCGGGATATCGCGGTCGACGTGAATCGCGAACTCCGTCCGCCGTAACGTTGCAAACGCGTTCAATCGTAATCGGAACGAGAACCGCCCGACGTTGACGCCATTGGACATTCGACAACGGTTTTTTATCGCGTAGCGCGACCTCGCGTAAAAATACACTGCCGGAAGAAAAACGGACAGCGCCGTAAGGGAAATGTACGCGCGACCGGGTTACCTACGTACCGATACCGCGGTTAAGGCGATCAGAAAAACAAAAAAACCGCGCCAAACGAAGCGAAGACGAAAACAGTTCGGTGCCAAATCCCGGGACGGATGTACGGGTGGGGGGGAGAGGAGTTTGTACGAACAAATTCCGGGTCGGGTGTAACGCCGGCGTATTTTAATTAAGTCGGTCTGGGAAAAATTTAATTTCGTGATTGCCGTACGGGATGGTTCGGGGACGGGGTTTACACGGGAAGGGGAAATTTATTATTTATTTCGCGTTATTGTCGTGCGTTCGAACACGCGACATAAACGTACCATTTTCATTTTACACCTCGGTACTTTAGGTTTTTTTTTCTTGTTTTTAATTATTTCTGACTAGGGTTTCGAACATATTACGCCGCGCCCTCGAGAACAACGCGAACAACGTTAGCCGAACAACACCGATTAGGTCTCGTGAAGCGCCGCGGCAATTTCGGTTACCAATGTCGGCCGCGCGCGTAACGCGAAATTATTCTACCGATAACGAAGACCGCGGAAGGTCACTTTGTATACGTTCCCATTTAGTCGGCGACGTCGCGGCGTCATTACAAATTTACGACGTAACGAACGTTCGATAGCGATTCGAAACCGAAGTAATTACGACGGTAATAATTATCGGAATTATAAACGGCGCGCGATATCGTTTGGCGGACCGACTCGCGCCCGTCCAACCGATTTTCTCGGCTACCTTTTGTGCGACCACTTCGGTTTTTCGTTTTTTTCGTCGACGCGAAATTCCCATTCGGTCCCTGGTTCGGGTGTAATGATGTCGCCGCGACGCCGAGGATAAAAAAAAATACGCCGCCAAATGGTGATCGACTAGAAGGCGAAAACGACTCCTGTGATTGCGACCAAACGTTTT
This sequence comes from Geopemphigus sp. TES_GeoC_2020, assembly GCA_025469175.1. Taxonomy (NCBI): domain Eukaryota; kingdom Metazoa; phylum Arthropoda; class Insecta; order Hemiptera; family Aphididae; genus Geopemphigus; species Geopemphigus sp. TES_GeoC_2020. The sequence continues at coordinate 6,371 of JAIPRN010002135.1, read as the reverse complement.
CCGATCATTCCCGCCAATCTTTTGGGTCCATTACGTATCCTCCCGAATTCGGGTGTCCGGACTCGGGCAAGGCGACGCATCATTCCAAATTTTGGGGGGAGGGGGAAGTTCGTTTTTTTTTGAACAATTTTTTTTCGAAAACAATTTTTTCGCTGTATTCGATAAGACCATTTTTTTTGTAAATAAAAAAACGCGACGATAGATTTACCGTTTCGTGTACCACGGCGTCCGGTATTTAATGCGATTCTTAAATAGTACGTCGTTAACGTACGTAAAGGAATTCCGATACGATATATCGATAAGAGCGAAAACAAGGCGGATTCGAAATTTAAAATTTTATCTCCTCGGCGCTGCCGATGAACGTGGAATTTAAAACGTAAATAGTTTCGTTGTGCCTATAAATTTCGCGTAATCTCTAACGAGAATCGTATTTATTTCGGAATTACGTACGGAGACTCGCCCGTATTTTCACCGTTTTGGCGATTTATTAACGATTTACTAACGATCCGATAAATTTCAACAAACTCGCCTTATTTAATTTAATTTTAATTTCGCGTAATTACGCGAAACGCGTTTATAACCGTGACGAATACAACGAACCGTTTTGGTTTTTAACGGAAAAGATGGCTCCGCGAGAATTTCGTTCGTTCGTAAAGAACGCGTCCGCAGTATCGGCGGCGTTTACGGTACTTTACTAAACGTTCACGTGTCGCAACGAACCACGATTGTCGTCACGTCGGCGATTTATATTTAATTGTTAGCGGCGTTAAACGACGAAAACCGCCACGAACGAGACGCGTCGTATGTTTGGAAAACGTACGTCCGTATAGATACGAAAAACGGTTTTTTCCACGTTTCGCCGGTAGTCACTCGGCCGACCAGTTTTCGCGCGACGGCGATTACCACGATAGTGGAAAATAAAAACGAAAGGGCGCCCCGACGGTACAAACGCGGACGGCGTAACGGAATCATATCCAAACGGGTCCGTCGTGCGTAGAAACGCCGTAAACAGTTCGACGGCGGTTGAACGGCCCGTATGAAAACAGGGGACCAGACAACGCGGACAATATTCGGGGACCAAACGTACAAGCGGGCGGCGCCATTGATATTATACGTCGTAGCGAATCACTAGAAAACACCGTGTGCGTTTCGTACCGGGGGAAAAGACCAAAAGCTCGTTTTAAACGCATTAAGATACACGAAGCGCCCGTATGGTCAACAGACGTTCGTTATACGTCACGCGCGACCGTCGGCATCCAAAGCGATATAACGTTGGAAACGGGCGGACGGGGGGACGTAAGAGTAAAAAAAAAAAAAAGAGTATAAATCGTGCGGCGGTCCGTAACGCTGTTAGATGGAGGAGCCGGGTGGGCCCGGGGGACCTTTGGCGTATTTCTCGTGCCGCGTACGGTTTGTAAAGGTGGAAACGTTCGTAAAAACGATGCCGGTACACCGTTCGCCGGACTCGCGTAATTTCGTTATTCGTTTTCGGATAACGCGCGCGCGTTCGACAATCGAACTTCGCCAAACTGTATTTTCGTTACGAGGAAACGGAACGTAATTTCGTCGGAAAGTTTACCCGTTCGGGATATTAAATACGCGCGATATTACGATCGGTGTATCGTATTTGGTATATTATTACGCGTATATTTATTACGCGTGTACTACGAAAATCGTCGAAACGAACCCGGTTCCGAGTACGGGGCTTTTGAACAGAACCGCGGTAAATGTTAATTAACGAATGAGTTACCGTACGGTAAACCGAACGGATCCGGGTTACGCTTAAACGGGGTCGTATACGTACGTATTTTTTTTTTTTTTTTTGTATTCGATCGGCGTACGCGGATAATCGGAGATCGTGCCGGAAGTTTTGAGCGTGCACGCGACGACGACGGCGGCGATCCCTGCTGAACGAGAAACAAATCCGTGTACACGGGATACGAATTACCCGGAGTGGTCGGGTGTAAAAACGTTTTTGTTTGTCCCGGGGAAAAACTCGAGTGCGCTCATTTAATTTACGCGGTCGCGTTATCGAGCCCTTCAATTATGCCCGCGCCGCCGACCCGGTGTAAAACATTCGAGTTAATTACGCGGTCGTAAACGGTCGTCGGGACGCCGCCGCCGCGCGTCGACGAAACTTTACGAGAGGTGACGGGACGCGAATAAAAAAAAAAAAAATCGTACGGGCTGATTCGATTTCACAATCTCGTCGACGACGGGCGATTTTCGTAAATCGAACGCCCAGGTTCGGTATATTGTTATTACGCCGGGAACCGTTCGATAAATGTACGGAAATCGTACGCGACCGAATCGAATAAGCGGAGAAACGTGCGCCGCCGGGCATGCGCCCAGAAACGATTCGCTGCGAACGGTCGTACGCGAAATTCGAAAATCGGACGCGTCATTTTCAAAACGGGACCGTTTAAATGAAGCCGTTGGTTCGGGTGCGTCGTATTATTAGTGTTAAAACAATATCCGATCGGCTGGCGTTGGACGAACGACGCCGGGTGAACTCCACGTATTTCCCGTAGCTTACGGTAATACGAATTTCGTCGAACTCGCACCGGTCGTTCGTATTAAATTACGTTCAACGTCGCGTCCGAAACGCGTTGTACGTTTTTCGGTACATTTTCCGCCCGTTTATCGGAACCGTTGGCGATAAAATCGGAAAGCCCAATAGGCGACCGGTACGGTTTTACCAACGAAAAATAGCGATCGCGGACGGTACGCACGCACAACGGTCGGTGCCCTTGACCGCGCGCAAAAGTGTGGTCGACGGTCGAGAAAACAAAAACCGTTCGAAACGAACGGAAAACCCGAAAACGGATCCGGCCCCACGATATTGTAGAATACGTCCGATACGCGCGTACCGTTCGACGTTCCCCGTCAGATAAATACGACATTACCGTAGTAAAACGCGATACGGCCGTTATATATAGGGGGCGTGCACGACGATCGCGTGCTCGGGCGTACTTGTGTTTGTTTCGTCTCACTTCAAAAGACGCGCGCCGGTCCTGTCCAAGCCAGAACATCCCTACGAATATATCGTTCGCGGGTTTTCTATTATTTTTCCCGTCGAACTGTGAAGAGGGGATAGGGGGTGGCAGCGTGAACGTCGTACTATTGTTACGCGCGTTTTCGGTAAACGAACGAAAACGGAACGTTCGGCGCGAGAATTCGCGTCGAATTTTTCCTGCCCGTCCACGCGGTTGTTTTGACCGCACTGGGCGAGGTAACGTAATAACGACACGCGTGGAAGCCATGTTGGCTTGGTTTCGTCGAACACGATTACGGTACCGGCGCGTAAAAAAGCCGTACTTTCGGCGTTTGTTCGCGAAAAAGTTTCGGTTCACGGTTAGGCCGCGCCGTTCCGAAAAGAAAAAACAACCGTACCGACGGGCGGGCACTCGCGTAACGCCATCACGATCGCCGAAGTATACGGGCGATTTAATTGTCGCGTGTACAAACGTGTACGGAACGCGTAAAAAGTAACCGTTCGAAATTGGAACGCGCGCGCGCAAACGGTCGGCGACAATAAATTCGCGTCCCGTTACGATCGATCCCGATTTAATCGAATTCAAATTTAACGCGGTCGCGTCTCCGACAAAACTCGATTAACTTGTTCGAAATAATTGGATACCGCTGTTAAGTTTCCCCCCCCAAATTGTTCTCCCTAAACAAGATTCTAAACGTCGGAGTCGGCACGGTGTGTGTGTGTGTGTGTGTGTGTGGTACGTACGTAATTCGTTCACAGAGCCGTTCACGAAATGAACTTCGACGGTGTCCGGCGTACTTATTCAACTTTCCGTTCGAAACCCGACCGGAAAATTCGGACCCTCTTAACCGAACATCGGCGATTTTACCGGACGTCGGGCTTTCGCATTTGGCCGATATTCGTTCCGGCGCGTCCGGTACGGCCGCAATATTATCAGAAAAACCGGCCAATTCGCGTTCGTCGTAAACGAGTTCGCCGCGATTATTTCCGACTCTTATCGGCGCGGATTCGATGTTCGAAGGTTTCGCGCACGACGGCACGCGTTACCGAAAATGTTCCCGTCCGAATATCGGACAGAACGAGCGTGTTCCCCGAACGCCGCGAATACAATCCGACGTAATTCTGTCGCTTTTTCGACCGAACCGTTGCCCGCGGACGTCGCTAAACGTTCGTATATTCTTAAAACGCCCGGCGCGAATAGTTTTATACAAAAGCGTTCTCGCCGTTCTCCAGCGAGTAGAAACAGAACACAAAAAAATCCGTAATCGTAACGTAATTATCGTCGGAACGGAAAAATGTCCATTCAATTTTCATACTTGTCCAGTGCACAAAGGTATAATAGATACAAAATGTAATATATCGTTAAAAACTTATAATTAAATTATCTCGCGCGAATAACGCTTTCGGAATATGTTTTAACAATTTAATAATACAAATAATCACGTAAACACGCCGACGTCGTACGTATATATATATATATATATAAATAGAATGAGAGAGAAGAAAACGATTGGGAAGGACGCGCCCGCGTAATACCGTTTTCCATTTTCGGTATCAAGATTAACAATCTTTAATTTTATTCAAAAAACTTCGCTTAACTTTTTCCATTCGAATTACTATTAAGTGTATAATAAAACGTGATTTACGTCGCGTAATATTTTTCCGTAGTTAACGACGTACGCACGTGCGCGTATATATATATATATATATGTGTACCTACTTTGAGCGCTGACCGAGAAAAATAAATCGCGCTATAAAATACAGGTGGTCCCGGGGGCGCGCGCGGATTTAAAAATTTATAATTTTTTTTTCGTGCCCGGCATTTTCGCCGATGTCAATTCATCTCCGAACTTTAATTACGTATAAATAAACATCGAATAATTTCGTCGCGGCGTAGCGTTTTTTTTTTCCTTTCAGTTTTTTTTACGAATATACGCGTGTCCTCGAAGCGCGAATAAAAGAGTTTTCTCGCCGTCTAATAAAACGTAAATATTTAACGCGAACGCGCCGCCTTCGTACCACGCGTTCACACGAAATATATAAACACGAACAAATGTAATACGCCGAATTTCCGATCGACGAAAATTACCGTGACGCGCCGGTAGACCCGGAGCCGAACGCAAATTCCCGAGACTTGGGCCCCGCGTAACGGAAAAACCGATTAATAATTGTCGACCGGCGGCGTAATATATACGACAATTGAAACCGGGGGCCGCGTCCGTAACTTCCCGACGGCCGTGGCGACTTCGGTACGGAACAGACGGAACGTATCGGCTGATTGGGGCGGTAGACCGTACGCGGCGTTCGCTCGCTTCCGCCCCCGGGTTATATCGTGTATATTCTGACGATAACTACGACGCGACGGTGTCTCGTGACACGAATCGTTCGAACGGAAACCGCTTAACGAGTTCGAACGTGTGAAAATCGAACGGCGCCGACGCGTCGGACCGGTTTTCGTCTAGTACGTATAATCGTCGAGACCGAACGGACGCTAAAAGCAAATAAACGGCGTATTTTCGAACGCGTTCGCCACGAGCCCGCGGCAGCGTTCTCCCTTTCGTCCCACTCGGGCGGATCGAAAATCGCGCGAAACGAAACCCTGAAAACCGTTGGTCGCGAATTAGCCCGGATAGCCAACCCGCGCGTTCGTCGTCGGTACGTCGCGGCGATCGATACCGCGGTAATCAATTATCCGAATATCGTTTGACGCGGTTTGTACCACCTTCCCCCTCCCCATCGTAGCGCGTGTATCGGACACGTGTGTGTGCGTATATACGTTTTGGGTTGTACGAGTCGCGCGCGTAAAACGACGGCACCGAACGAGACCGCCGACCACTACTAGCCGACAGTCCCTCCGGCGTTTACTTTTATTAATTTTTTTTTCCGCCCGTGTTCGAAACGCGTTTTGCCTTCGCGGGACCGCTTCACCGGAAGTGAACGCTTTTCGTTTTCTACGGAAAAACCACTTCGGCCTTTGCGCCTATACGTTCGTATAGGCTTCATTTTCGCGAACTGTCGTCGTAATAAAATCACGAAGATTTATACGATACACGTGTACATATATCTATATCTATTTAACGGCGGGAGGAAACACGATAATAACGCTGGCAACGTCGAATGCGCCGCCTTGTTTATGGCGAAACGGCGCGTTTTAATGACGTTAGTGTTCGCGTAAACAGTATTAGGGACGGAAAACGGCGATTAGCGTTTCCGGGGCGGACCCCGTTCGATAGTAGCCGCGCTGCGGAGTTTACGACGAGACGGTTTTTACGAATTCGTTTCGGATAAAAGAAACGGTCCCAAAATGTATTTCGTAAATTCCGTGTTTTTTCGCCGACGGTCGGTTGTTTTTTCTTATCCCCCCCCCCCCCCCCCG
>JAIPRN010002134.1:0-34267 GCA_025469175.1 Geopemphigus sp. TES_GeoC_2020 | reverse complement strand
GAACGTAAATTGTCAGCTGTCCGTTTATTCTCGTTTGTATGTAAAACGATGTACGGTACTGACGAGAGAAACGAAAAATACGTAATATTTTTTTAACTTGTGTCGCGGAACTTATAACAAACACGTCGAATTAGTTCGGAGCGAAATTTTTCGGGACATCGTCAAGTCGCTTCTTATCTCAATAACTTCCCGAACGAACAATGTTTCACCGAATAACCGCGATAAATTCGTAAAATACTCAAGCGCGACGCGTTAACGTTACGCTCGAAAATACAAAAACCAGGAAGATTTCACTAATGTGTCGGGGGGGGGGGGGACCGTTTTCGTACGTTGTTATATATGACGCGTTTAGGTACGCGAAGCCGTTACCGCGATATTAGCGCGAATTTCTAAAACCGTTTAAACAAATCGTACTCGGGCTGGTTGGCGAAAATGTCGTCACGAATTATTCGTATAACTCGTATTAAATTCGTAACGATAAGGCCGAAAAGCGCTACGTATCAAAGAAAAACACGTAAATTTACATATATATATAAAACCAGTGGTGTACTAACAAGGAGAGGCCTAACCCTCTCACCGCCGAAAATGTTTAGGAAAAATTAATTTCTTACCAGAGGTATATTTTTAGCCAATAATAACGAGAAACTAAAATATTTTTAAACTTTAATACACGTTATAATATAACGCGTTCGTTAAACATTAATAATCTGTTAACGTTTCTAACGTGTTTTGTTTCGTTAGGGTCGTCCGATTTATTTATTTAAAAATTAATCCCCCCTCCCCGGAAATTTAGGCCTAAGTACGCCACTGTATATAACGGTATAATCGTAGGTGTTTGTTAGAAAAAGCTTCGCGAACGTTATTGACTTTAAAACAAAATCGCTATAGTAGGACGGAAGTCGCGTTCGCACTCCCGAACGTCTCCCGAACAAAATGTGCGTAATTTTACGCGAAAATCGTTACCGCCGGTACCCGAACAATGTCAAAAGCCTTTGTACGTCCGTCCGCGTCATAACGACGAATTTTCGTCATATTTTCGTATACTCGGTACGCGTATAAATGTACCGATCGACGACGCGGCGCTCGTCCGATTAATAATCGTGTCCGAATTCAGCGATTACACGCGGCGGGCGGATAAAAACGTCCGGCCATTTCCGCCGAATGTGAATCGGGAACAACGCGTACTCCCGTAGACAAAACGAGAGCGACTCGCAAATGGTAAATCCCCCCCCGTCGCCGGGGTGGTGGTGGAGGAAATCACGACGACGCGCTCGACAACGACACGCGGGGTTCGTAAGAATTATTTCGTCTCCACAGGACAGTCAAAGTTACGACGAATGTTGGCCGGACGCTCATCTGTACCACCATCACCATCATCTACACCATCATCATATTCACCAGCACACGTCCGCGGTATCGCAAATGTGGTCGGTGCCGCACAATCAGCAACAGCAGGGACTGGCTCAGAATCCCGTGTCGAGGTAACAAACTATAAGCTACGTGTCGCCGGGACCGTTGACGAACCCGAACGAATTTCAGGGGCGGCCATTCGCAAAAGTCGTCGGCGTCGTCGGCGGCGGCGGCGACGACGGCAGCGGCAGCGGCAGCCGCGGCGGCGGCGTCGTCGAAGAAAATTCGTCGGCGCGTGGCCACGCTGGCGCAACGGCGCGCGGCCAACATACGCGAGCGCAGGCGCATGTACAATCTGAACGAGGCGTTCGACAAGCTGCGGCGCAAGGTGCCCACGTTCGCGTACGAGAAGCGCCTGTCCCGGATCGAGACGCTCCGGTTGGCCATCACGTACATCGGTTTCATGACCGAACTGCTGCAGTCCACACCGCCGCCGCCACCGTTGTCGCTGCCGGGCGGCGACGGTGTCCAGACGCCCGCCATCGGCGCCGGCGCGTACGCGCTCGTCCAGCACGACGTCCCGGCGCCGTCGCCGTACGCGCCGTATTCGCTCATACCGCCCGTCTAGGAGGGACACGAGGGCGGAAACCGATCGCGTGTGCCGACGACGATCGTATTTAAGGGATTCACCGGGACGGGGGGAGGGGGAAAGGTTACGAACGCGAAACAATACGTGGGTAACGACTGGGCGATAATTAACTCGGATTTGTCGTCAAAAAAACCACCCCCGGGGGCGTGCGTTAACCACGCGTTTTCGGCCACTTCGCGCGGCGATCGTAACGAACGTCTACACGCCTTTATTTCGCTACCCGCGTAAGAAACGTTATCGTTATTATTATTTAGTTGGTCCTCTGGTAACGGGCGCGTCGACCCGTTTGTACTTACGGTCGTTGCACTCGCCATACGTCACCCGGCGGCGACGGATAACGCGGATAGTAAACGTCGTCGTCGCGTAAATATTGTGGCGGCGTTTACCCGAATTCGAGGGGAATATTTCCGAACGCGTCCCGTAAAACAAACGCCCGTCGATGAAGTCGCGGTGTTTCGACGTGCCTTCTACTTCGATATTTTACCATCAGAATCTTTCAAAAATGGTACCTTTTCAAATTTGAACGTTGAGCGTTCACGATAATCTAAATTCGTCTAGCAAACGCCCATAATTCAAGAACGTAAAGTCTACGTTGTTCGACCGCAACAACCAACGCGGGCGTGACGTCAATTCTTTCGCAAGTATGCTTGTTGGAAATTTCTTTGTTGTTTTTTCCGTAATATTATTATTGTTTTTATCGTAAAAACTGTAACTATAAATAAATCGACTTTTTTTCGTTCTTTTTTTACCAAACTATAGTACCACCTTATTAATATTTTAGTATTATCGGGTTTTATTGAGTACGGACATATAAACTACCAAGCGATATTTTCGGTAGAACAATTTTTCTTCATCTTAAGCTCTTCTATTTTGGCGCAATTGCTTTAGATTTTATAACGTTTTAAGTTAAGGAAATGTAATCGACGTTTTCGTGAACTACAAAACTCTTTACAGCTAGGCTCATCTGAATGCTCGTGGTGCATCAAAATATTACATATACTTAACTTTTTCAAAAAAAAAAAAAAAACAAAACTCCTCATCAAACATATATATTAAAATTTTTTTTTAAATTATATTTGTCCAAATTTGTGAGTTAAATTTTGTTCGTTACACTTTTATTGTGGTATTTATATTGTAGAACGCACGTGTTTTCCTAACAAAAGAAAAAAAATATTCGTAAATTATAGGTTATTTTATTATTATAATACACATTATAAATTAACACGATCGTATAATCATATAGCCAGAGCGCGCAGAGACAAAATATATACCAGATTCATATAGTGTACTGCTTACCAATAAATACATTTAGTAAAAGAAACGAAAATTATTTCGATTCTGTATTGTACATATTGGTGGCAAATCGTTATATTTTAATAGAAAATACAATAAATTATGATACATAAATTCGCACACATAGAAAAAAATCATAAAACTTATCAAAAAATATAAATGTAAAATATATTCGTAAACTATGTTTACGGTTATATTTGTAATAATAATAAAAAGCTAATAATTACTTTAAAATCGAGTCACACTAGCTACAATCAGTATTATAAATAATTTGCACTATCAAAATTAATTCGAAACTGTAGAAAGCAACACTCCATCTTCTGGTCTAGGAAGTCTCTTATACTTCGGTTTGGTTACCATGTATACAACTACACAACCATACAAGACACACAGTACACCCAAAAAGTTGCCAAATAATCCCTCGACTGGAAACTTTTGATATTGTGTACTCCTGTATAAATAAAATATTGTAAATTTTATTAGTTACGTACTTACTTGCCATTCAATACAGGTGCATTTTTATTAATAAAACGCTTACAAAGAAAAAATTAATTTTTCACTAAATCCTAGCACCGTGGTAAGAATTGCCAATACGAAAATGGAAATACCAAAATAAACGTGATAAGGCATAATAGTTTTTTGATATTCGACAGTTGCTTTTGGATACAGGAAACTCACTAATCCCACCATAAACTAAAATACAACACGAATACAAAAATAAATTTAAACACAAAAATCATAGTTTCAATAAATATTTACTGAAAATATAAAACAGATTTGTAAGGCAAAATGAATATTTTACTAACTTCAAATAAGAACAATATAATGGTCAACAAGCCGATCCAACTGTGTAAAGTATATAAATGTGGTATAGGAGGATTGCTAAGCATATGTGAAGCAAAGGCCGCTATTCCGCCAAATATTATAATAACAATTATGCAACAATGAATAATTGCATGTTGATTTTTCAATTCACGTTTTGTCAAATTCCGGAACGAACGATAATGAAGAATGGCTGAAATACAATTAATAATATATTCAATATTCAACATGAGTAGAATAAAACAAAAAATGTATATAGTTTTGAAATTATAATTTGACAATAATTAACTTAATATAATTAAACTCTCTCACAAACTACTCTTCATTTTTGTAAAAAAAAGTAAAATAATTAAAAAAAAAGCTATACCCAAATGTAAGCTGTTTTTGAAGTAATGTCACTGGACACTCCCTTCTTACAAGTAAAACATGTCTCCCTTTAACAAATATAATTTCTACTTATTGTATTATTCATACACAGATTGAAATAATATTCTTTTTTAATAAAATAAAACTAACTACTATATACAATGAAAAAGATCACTTACTAGCAAACACTCAAATGTACTAATTGTTATCAATTAAAGGAAATGGACATTCTCTTACAAGTCTTAATTGTATTTGTAAATGTTAAATAAAGTGTAATTAGTAAGTCGTAAATAGCTCTTTGACTTTTGATAATTTAAAACATAAAAATGTATTTTTAAAAATATCCAGAATATACAATGTTTTTTAAAAACAGAATACTGATACTAATTAATCAAGGGTTCTTACAGTTTGCGAATAAAAATACAAAGCCGATTGTATTCAACATTGGGTGCCAATTGAATACTTTTTTGGCTTCGTTAAAACCAAATCCACCTCGGAAATGAATGATCCAATAAAATACGGAGAATATAACTGTTAGTCCAAGTATCTGAAGTGAAAATTTGACAAAATTTATAGACGAATTATTATTATTATTATAAATGTACTTATGGGAAAATCGAACGTACTTGGAACACAATATACAACAATGAATACGAAGGGATTTGGCCTCGATTCAACTGGAGTTCCTCATTATTACGATTCTGTTCGTTGTTTATAGACGTGTTTCGATTTTGTTGGACGTTTGAAGACATGTTGTTTGAATTTGAAACGTCTTCAATTTTGTCACTGCCCGATTCTGGGGTCACTGCAACAAGGTGAGACGATATTTATCACGTTACTCGTGGAGAAACGTTATTATTCTCGTGGTTTACAGTTTGTGACGAAAACGAAATATCTCGTTTTAAGTAGAAAAATGAACGTATACGACGAGCGATTAAGAAGACATCATCGTCGTAACCGAAAACCAATAACGAGAGATCTGACAAAAACTCGACGATCGTCAAAAGTAAATTTTTGGCAAACGTTCCCCACGAATAACTATTTGTTGTCATGGAGACCCTAAGGTAATACCGAAAAACGTGATTGATAAGACGTTATCAACCGAAAGACAGAAGACAAAAAAAATTCGTCGTTTACTTTTATAACAAACAAATATATATATAAATAAATCTCGCGTTTTGAAGAGTATATTTACATGTTCGACGCGGTTTAAATTTTACGCGGTGGAACGAATAATAACTTACTGTTCGGCCGTCTCCGGGACATGATATATTTAATTTTCGTTCGATCCGATATGTTACGACAAAAACGTTTAGTAAACGAATTATTCCGACAAGGCGTTGAACTCGTAAAAATATCCGCTCGGGTTACGCGCGCAGTAGTGGGGCATCGGGTCGTGATAAAAGCACGGACTCGACGCGACAGACCGTCATTAAAAGCGCGTACACAAATTTCGTGACACGAAGCGACGTTCTTTAAGTACCCGGGCAAATGTTCCGAAACAAGCGACGGCCGTTTTTTAAAATAAAATAATTATCGCCGCGATATATTGTTGTATAATCGACACGAAAGCAGAATGATAGTATACGTAGAGATCGCCGCGTCATTTACATCGCGAACTTGGATGGCAAGTCGTTCACGATTAGACGACAATTTTTGATCGATGACCGCGGAACGTAACCGGAGGCAATCATACGTAAAATTACTCGGCGACGAGTACATAATCTACGTGAACGGGACACGGATAACGCGTGTACTTACCGAATTTCCAGTTTGGTTAGGTCAAGTGAATTTTGTAGACAACCAGTACGCGTTATGCGTCCCACTTGTATGCGGCGATTACATTACGATGTTTGCGTGTATAATAATAACTGATACCGTCGTTAATAATTGTTTGTTCGGAAACAATAGTCGAACAACAACGTGTCATAATGACTCGAGTAAACAAGGGTACGCCCGAAGTGTAATATAATAAATCGAAAGTCGATAGGGAACGAACACTCGACGGATGTTAATATAATAATTACGGGCGACCCGCTAACAAAAATCACGCCCGAAACGCGTAGTTAAAATAATAACGGCGATTAGTACGTAAATACGAAAAGTGGGTATTGTTTTTTTCCGAAAAAAACGGTTGTCGGACGATCGTTGTTTTCCCGAAAGTAATCTCAACCGGCCCTAATTAATCGGGACGTTTCAAATGGACTCCATTTATTAGCACTTCGCGTTCGAGTTCAGAAGTTACGACGGTTTCGTATTTGGGGTTTTTAACGTTACGGTGTACTGGGCGATACGAATATTCCAAACGCCACAATACGAACTTGACTATACACGGTCGCGTGAGCGACGCGTAATATCGTTAATAATTACGTGCGTCATACCCATAACGATGTTTTTGGAAAACGCTGGCGAAAAACGACCTCGGCGGCAGGTGTTGAACGAAAATATATTCGGACGATCAGTCAATTGGTCAATTAAGACGAAGACGTTCCCCGAAATTGTACGTACGTTAGGTACGCCTCTTGATGGACGTACTAAGTATTAAGAATGGTCGGTTTCGTCATGTTTTTATGTAACGCGACGCCGATGTCGAGTGTCGTACGCGATAATGCGTTCTACGTGATGTACACAATAACTAACAAAAGTAATACGCTACACGGTCGAACGCGCATGTACTGCGGTTTATCGGCAAGTAATTTTAAGAAATTCAATTTCAAATCGTTTCATTTTTCGCGCTAACGAAACGGAATGGTGACCGCGAACGCGTTACCGGTAATCACGTTTTTATACGTACGGTGAAAATCGGTTTTTTGTTCAACCAACAAAACCGATCGTAGTTTCAGCTCACGAAACCGTAACGTAATCGTGGTGTTACCACACAACACGACTTACTCGTGCAAACGGTCGTGATTTTTTTTTGATCGCGAACAGCGCTTCACCAAATTGAAATCTAAATATTTTACCGAAACTTCGCGATTAGACGGCTACATTCCATATTTGTGTAGTACGATTTTCGCTATCTCGACGTTCTAAGTTCAAATACGAACGTTCATCTTCGAATTTATTGTTTGTTATATACAACGACAAGATGTTATGATACGTTGATTACATCGAAATTCTAGTCCTATTTATGTCAATGATTGTAAAACTATGAAAAATTAAGCGTAAACATATCTTTATGTTCGTTTATTAAGAAATAAAACTTGATACAATTATACAAAATATGATATATATATTTATTGAATTGTGATATATAATCACAATTCGATCAAATAACGTGTATAAAAATATGCAAGATTTGTATGGCGAATAATAGTTTTACTTGTATATCGATATATGCAAATCCCTTAATTTCTACTATAGAGAAATAATAATAGTACTATTGTTTCTTTGTTTCAGGATTTTTGTTCAAAACAGATTTAAGATACAAAAATTGACTTTAACTTATACCAACGTTTAACTTTTGAACAAAAATAAAATTAATACATTTTTCGATAAAACTTTTAAGTAATACTAAACCAGTCATTCAAAAAAAAAATCACAAATTTAAAATACTAATAAATAATACAAATAATTTCAGGAACATATATTGAAGAGGATATTATTTGGGTATTCAATTATCTTCCAAAGTGTTCCTCGTGATTTTTTTTTTACTTATGGAATGTTAACATTATAAACATTATAATATATATATATATATACGGTATTTAATAATAAAATAAAAATACTTTTTTTCAAATATGCCTCACAAGATTTTGTTTTGTATATGCTCCTGAATAATTTAAAAAAACACATCTTAAAATAATGATATATCTGATTCTAAAATAAATGTTTGTTACATTTTCAAAAAGATTCCGAGTAGAAGAAAAAATATCGCAATTTTGATATTTAAATTAAATATTTAACTAACATATATACTTGATAAGTATTTTGATGTACTTGTATTTTAAAAAATGAACAAAATAAAATATCATCTTATTTCTGCTCAAAATCTAAATTAACAAATAATTTCGTATACTCAACAATATCATATATATATATATATATATATATTTCAATTACCTACAATAATTACTTAAACTACCTATAATAATAATTACTTAAACTATAACGGTACAATACATTATATAAGTATGTTATTATTATATTTATAGAATCATATTGTTTAATGTATCTATTTTGATCTAGCGGTAAATATTTTGAATATAATGAGTTATCTATAGTCATCTCCTTAATTAACATTTTCTATTTTAAGAGTAACGCAACTACTAAAACTTGTAATGTTCAAGAGACATTAAGTGTTATATCATAGAGGCAACAATTCCTAGTTTATGTATAATTGAAACTTTAATTTAATAGTTTATGCAATTTACAATTTAAATCATATTATAAACGCAATATCTCGTTGTGATATAAATACTTAAACACGTTTAAGAAAAAACAGTCAAATTAAAAATATCTTTTTCAATAATTAATAATCAACAATATTTAAGATTATACTTATTTTTTTAAAAAGTTTTTGATATATATGAATTTATAGAAATTAGTAAAAATTGCTTAAATCAGTATTGCACCGAAGAATTATTTTATTTTAAGATAAAATTCTGTAATCATTAATATAGTATATATATATATATATATATATATATATATTTACTCTGTGAAATATAAATATAGGTAATTAAGAATTAATTTGGAATTACTTTTAATAGACGATACAAAATGTTTTATAATAAAAAATATGTCTTATTTTTTTAAAAAAAATTAACTTCTAAAACATTACTTTAAAAATAATTTTTACAATTCATGAATTATAGAATAACTTGGTATTATACAGATAATTTATTATCATTTACTTTCAAAGATTATACATACTAATTTACTATTGCTACTGGACACTGATTAATTGTAGAATTTTCTTAATGTTCCAATTTTACTCTTTTCATTTATCATTAGTTTTTAACCTAGGAATAGCTTATTCTAATATGTAATACACATCCTAGAAATTATAGTAAATTTATACAGTATTCCTAACATTACCAAACTTTCTAGGCACTTGTATGTTTGTATGCATATATTTACAAATAATCGTCATTGAGTACTAGTTTTACCCTAGAAGTCAATGGAAATACTGACGATGAACATGGACTCAAATTGCTATAGTCATCAGTATTCAAAGAAAATATCATCGCTCCTCCTAAACCTAAAGAAGCAGCAAATTCTGCTTTGTACGCTATACTATTTTCGTTGTCGTAAGATATCCAGTCTTTTTTGTAATATGAATATGGTGTACGGGTGTCATGGTCAAAGATGGTCGAAACTTTTGGGTTAGAAATAAACTGACAAGCATCCGGAAATGTTATAAAGCCACCTTTGCCAATTCCAGGACCAGATGATGGCGAATTGAAGCCATTATTGGCCTCATTTATTAATCTAAATGAAAGGTGATGTACTATATTGATTGTAGACACCTACCACACATTAAGTATACTCACTTAAAGGAATGTCCGTACGTGGGCATACCGAGCAAAATTTTTTCTTTAGGTATTCCTTTTGCTATCCAATATTGTACAGAGACATTAATATTTAAATTTTGAAAATACCCAGACTCATTTTTTGGAGAGAATAAAGGTGAATTTGGTCCAGTCAACGGAAAATACCACTGGTACGAATGGTAATCGTAAGTCATAATATTTATAAAGTCGACAAAGCTTAAAAACAAAACAAAATATGTTAAAAATTATTTAAATAGTGATAAGGTGATGTGTATTTACTTTGCTAATGAATAAATTTCATAGGAATTATCGATGATATTTAATGGAGCAGCAACAGCAGCAGTTAAAAGAGAATCAGGTAGACTGTAATGTAAAGATTCCAATAACTTTGCAAACCCATATTTTTCTTGTAAATTTAATAGGGGCCATGAAGGAAACTCCCAATCAATATCAATACCATCGAGATAAAATTCATTCACAACTGATATTACGCTTTGGATAAATCTAAAAAATATAATGTTTGTTAGATTAGACATACTTGTCAGATATTAACAATAGATTTTGAATTATTTTAATCAAATTAGCCATTCCATATAAATTTTGGCCAACTAAAAATCGAAGACCATTATTTTTTTGACCAGTTATGAAAATAACAAAATGTTTTTATATTTGTATACTATATATATATATACACACTTAAGATTTTGTTTATTTTTATTTATTTACTTATTGAAATATGTATTTGGTATTTTATGACGCATCACTAATACTACTTGTGATGCCTTGAACAAAAACTTTTATTTTTAAGTCACAGACAAATCAAGTTATTGATAAAACATAATTAATAACTTATCTTGAGTATTGAAATAAAGAATTAAAATAATTTCAAGTATACCAATAATTAAAGAACTTAAGTATAAAAATGATTCATGAATAATATATGTATTTGATTTAATTTAATTTGTGATTTTAGAATAAACATGTTTTAAGAAGTTAAAGAACACATATTATTTAAAACTATACACACTTGTCTAAGTTATCTTTATTCGCAACAACACCAGAAAATCCTTCATTTGAATGTGAACCATTTGAAAAATGTATTATGGACAATAATACTTTCAAATCAGGATTTTTTCGACGTAATTTAACCGCTTGTCGCAAAATCTGAAATTGTTAAGACTTTTTTAAATTTATTTGACAAAAAAACATTGTTCAAGGTTAAATTATAGATGGTTATGTTGTAATATATATATATATATATATATATATAAATTTAAGTGTATTTGTTATTGAAAACAATAATAATATATAAAATGTTATACTTCTGTATCAAAAGAGCTCTGGAAATAAACGCTGTTGTTTCGAACTTGGGCAAATGTCACTATTAAATGAGTACATAAAGTGGCGTTTATTTTGTCTGGAAGGAGAGTATTGGTTGTATTGTCGATCGGTATGGAATAATAACAAGCTAAATTGTACGCCTTGTCGATACGTTTTTTAAGATCTACTTCATAATTAGCAGTCCAATCATTCACGTAGTTGGATTTTGCAGCAATAGCAAACGTATGAGCGCGATATGACATGGAATCTGAAAGGAAATTGGAACAATGGCAATGAAATGATTCGAAACAAGAAATTATCATTTACTCGTATATTTTTGGGGACCGAAGAGCACAAAGTCCATGGGCGCACTACTTTGATCGTCAGAGTCTTCGAATTTCATCCAGGACACGTAAAACATCAGAATCACGACAAATATTACCAGCACTGCTAAACCGAACAACACCATGGTGTGTACAATCGGCTGAATATACTTCCTGTAAAAGGGCGATTGAGAAAGACAAACGTGAAGCGAAATCTTAATAACGCGGCAGACTATCCCGTCGGTTTAATTACAATACCTTTCTCCGTTCAACAGTTCGTACTGTGGTTTTGAGTGTCCGAGGGCCATTTTGGCGCGAAAGGTGACAGCAAACACGTTCTGACGACGATTTGTTCGACGTTCTCTAGACGAGAAACATACGCAATACAAATTTTGGAACGCACGTTCGTTGCCGACCAAAAAGTCCGATCGCTAATTGATCGTCGTCGTTCTGTTAAACTATCGTTACGCAAGGCCTAAGTACATGCCTCCACAACATGTTATCGCGAATTGATGGCAGGCGACGTTCGTTTACGTACGATTATCTGCTATTGATAACTCCACTTTATCCGCGGTTAACCACACTAACCGTAATAACATCGTGCAACCAAACAATAACCATAGGATACCGCCTTACCATCCGTCCCTTTACTTTTGAAGACATTTTCGTATCTTCTATTTCCTTTCCGAATTATTTCGGGCGACGGAATAATAATTACGAGAATTACGAGTCACTTAGGTACGGATACGCGTACGATTCGTATTAGAATACTGGTTTCCTTCGTGACGTTCGGGAATTTCTCGTCGCTACTACAGCCGATGTTTGTTATTTTCGCGCGTCGGGACGTTCGTCGCGTCCCGCGATTTGACGAATTTGATATAACGCGACGTATAACAATGTCGACACGGTCAAAATCATACCCATTTCCCTAACGCCTCACTATTTCCGTAGAATTAACGTTACAGTCGAGTCCTTTCGGAGACTGATTGTATCGGTAGGTCGTGCCTTCCTATTAAAAAATTACGAAAAATCGGAAATTCAATACGGATAAATAGCCCGTAAATTGTTGGGAAATTGAAGGCATCTCATAGGCGTAAGTGACGAATGGAAATCGGGATAGGAAACTCGGGAACGTCGTATGTTCCCATTTTTAAAAAATGACCTGTAGCCGTTTTTGAACGACGTATTAAGTGATTTACGAATGTTTTAAATTCAACGTAATTTACAATTCGTAGATTGCAATATTAGATTTCTAATAGTATTTTTCCGTTCCCTTTTTAACGTAATTCAATCGTCTTTCTTTAAATACAAATTATCGTAATACGTGAATCCTGTAAGGGCATTCTTAAATCAGTTTTACGCAATTTTAATCTTTATAGTATTAGTAAAACGAGAAAATGTATTTACGACGTATATAATATACGCAAATTATTATACATACGTAAAACAAAAATAAAATGATATACGTATACTACAAATTTAGTATTACCTATAGTAATCATTGAAGATTGAATTGAATTGGATCTAAACATATTTGAACAGGTATTTGGTAATATAAACAGGCAAACTAGATGGGTGAGCGCGAAGAAAGGTGGGTGGATGTACACATTAATGCCTAACGTCGAAACGCTGATGAATAGTAGACATGGGTCAATAGATTTTCACCTTACACAGGTACTGACTGGATATGGATGTTTTGCGTCCTACCTGAGCCGTTTTGGTCTTTTGAGATCTGGGACCTGCTGGTTTTGTGCGCATGAAAATGATGATGTGTTGCACACCATCTTCGAGTGTTAAGCATGGGTGGAACACAGGAAGTATTCCGAGGAAGTAGGGGTAGGAATTCGGCCCAAAAACTTAGTGGACACAATGCTGAAGGATGAAAGGAAGTGGAAACGCATAACGAAATATATTGAAGATGAAGGAAACGGGAACGAATAACTTAGATAAATTTGTTGTAACATCGAAGGCCAAAAATTCTAGAGGGTGGTTAGAGGCTCCTAATTTCTTAGGGCTGTAATATTAGTAGTGTAAGACAAGTTGCAAATATGTATATATAATTGTTCTGGCAAATAAATGATGCTGCTTGTGGGGGAAGGGGGGCGAAATGACTTGCGTCAGTGCCACAGTGGAAAGATGAAAAGTTGAACAAAAACAAATCGTATATATCAATTTTGTTAGAAATTAAACGCAATTTATTTAAACATAAGTTCCCTTTATTTTCAATATAAGAATAAGTAGTATATTTTCGTATTATAAACATAAATAGATGATTTACTAACAGCAAACAAAATACAATTAGTGACGTTTTGTAAAAATTATAAGCCAATATAATAAAACTATCTTTGGTACATAATATAATATAGGGCAGAAGTAAGAAATGTTTATAAATAAATATATATAAAACCTAATGTAACAAATAAACGAAAGAAACAGTGCATGTAATAATTATTACTGAATACAAATAAAGAAATAAAAACAAAATACAAATTGAAGAGGATCGAGTTCCTTTACTTGGAACTTTATGAGCGAATTGACTAGGATTGCCAATAAATAGTTGACTAGTAAGAAGTAGTTTTCCATACACGGACAAAACATTAATGGCACGGAATTAATTGTTTTATATATATATATTCATATATATATGAATATAAACGAGACATTATGTAGTCTTTTTTATCCAATAAAAGTTTTTCTTTTAACACTTTCATTCTAAGCACTACACATGTTGGGTCTTGTTGGTTAATCCATCATCAGTCTTGGTAAGGTTGTTAGTTTCCTTATTGAGGTTGAATTTATTAATGATAGCTGAGTCGTTGATATTTTGTGACACTCCGTATGGCCGCAAATGGTATATAAGATATTCGAGGACGTACATATTGTTAGGATTAACATAATGGAATGAAACCGCAGTATCTGAACAACAATCCATGCCCTGGAAATAAGAAAAATAAAGGGTGATACATGCACACATCTTTTACGTGCAACTGTGTCAAGGAGAAAAGCAATTATTGTTGCTTACCTCTACTACTGGATAATAAATATATTGCCAGTACCAAAAACTTGGATCTGTATGCCCAGGTATTAGATGGTGTTCTGGAACAAATGGAAAAAAACGTCCCCGGCCTAAATGGTCGCGCGTATCTTTGGCTTTTACTCCAACCAACTGAAGACAAATGCCTAAACACATGATGGAATTGATAATTATATTCATCATGCAGTGTATAAGAACGAACCAATTTCAACATCTTCAGCTCCACCGTGATCTTGCCGACATTGTTTATGGGGTATAGCATCTTCCACAAACCTCTTAACAGATTCCTTACTTAACAAATAACCTAAAAGGAGAAATTTTACATAAAATGTACACATAGTTTTATTAGAGTACCGCTGTGTATAATGATATTTTCAATTTGCTGACTAAAAATTTATTAATGAAATATAATATACAATTTTAATTATAACATTTTTTATTATGTCTACCAAATAGAATTAAAGCATTTATTAATTTTTACCTGCACCACCACTCATATACCCCTGTTTAACGTAAGGTTTAAATCTACAGCCTAAGTAGATCGGATCTTTTGGGTCGAATGAAGTTAACATATATCTTAAATTTTCTACTATAACGTAACTGTAAAGAAAACAAAAATATTATTCAAAGGTTGATTTATCTTTGTTGTATGAAGTTATATATGACCATATAAGTACATTCAAATTGTTTTTAAAAAATGTTGAATATTTGTAGTTTAACACTTTTGATTGTAAAAATACTTTTCATATTCAAAAATGTGTAGGTATTACAATATAACCATGATAAACATTTTGGTATTTGCTTTTTGAGAAGTAAATTATAAAATCAAACAAGACTTACGTGTCATCATCGGCTTTTAGTACATAATCATAATCAGTATAATGTTTGTGTATATACTTAAATGCTTCTTTTGTTTTACCCCAAAGATAATTTCTACCTTCATTGACTGGTAAAGCAATAGATGGTAAACTTTTATCTGAAATTTAAACAAAATTTGACAAATGTAATTAAATTGTTTATCTTCGATTATGAACAGTTTTGATATACTAACCCAGCGGTTCCCAACCCATGGGTCGCGAGCCATAGGTATAATATTAAACTTTACAAATATTTAAAATAATATTATTATATATTTTTTGTTATATTTCTGATCATAATAATATTTAATCAATTTTAACTATAATGTACAATAAGTGTACAATTAACGATACGATATCGAACGTTTAAATGTAGTTTTATCTTAATAGTTCGTTGATTATTAATAGGTTCCTGTTATTTGACATTTTTATCGTATTTATGTTGCACGGCGTGCGGGTTGTGATAAACTTAATAGGTCTATTAAGATCTATAAATATAAATAACTAGTTATTTTGTGACAATGGTTGTGTGTTAATGCTCGTTATATCTGTTGTGTGTTACTACATAGTATTACATATAGTCATAGTACATACTATTAACTACGCTACACGTAAATATGGATGCTTGGTTTCGAACTGGGTCTTGTTGTAAGACGAAGCTGTCAAGCGATGAAGGAACTAGTAATAGTGGAACTGCTAGTAGTGAGATTGTTGATGTGTCAAGTTTGAATATAACAATGAAAACTAAAATATATTTTCGTAAGTATAACCCTGACTTTTTAAAAATCGGGTTTGTATTTTTTTGGACTGAGGAGGAGCCTATGCCGCAGTGTGTGATTTGTTTCGAAACGCTATCCAACAAATGTATGAAATTTTCAAAACTTAAAAGGCATCTATCAACTAAACATCTTGAATATGTGGGAAAATCTCGATTTCTATGATTAATAACTAAAAAATCTTTCTATGACTAAATCAGTCATGGAAAAATCTTCAAAACAAAACATAACAAGTACCCAAGTTTCTTATAAGCTTTCATTGTTAATCGCAAAGAAGGGGTCAGCTCACACCAAGGGAAAAGAACTTATTATTCCCGCAGCAAAAATAATAAGTAATGCTTTGTTTGATGAAAAATGTACCAAAAAAATAATAGAATTCCGTTATCAAATACGATTGAAAAGTAGAAGTGATGAAATGTCGGAAAATGTGAAAATAGCTATTATTACTGTTTTAAAACAAAGTGAATATTTTTCGCTGCAACTGGATAAAAGTACAGACATTGCTGGCCAAGCTAATTTATTAGCTTTTGTTCGTTTTGTGTTGAATGGTAATATTGAATTAGAAATGCCGTTTTGCGAGTCTTTGTCGACAAAAACAACTGGCAAAGAGATTTTTAAATCTGTTGACAGCTTTATAGAAGAAAACTAAGTAGATTGGTCAAAGTGTGTAGGTTTGACAATTGATGGGGCACGTGCTAAGTCTGGAATTTATACTGGATTAATTGCGATTTGATAATACAAATGTATATAGGTATGCTATGGGTGGGCCTCGAATATTTTTTTACAAAATTAGTGGTCTGCGAAACTAAAAAGGTTGGAAACCGCTGTACTAACCTTCAATGGTGCTCATGAAAAGTAGCGTATTGCAACGTTTACCCCAAGTAGCTTTTACATGCCTCGCTTTTTTAACGTGATTTATAGGATTAGTCATAATCCAGCAAATCACTCGAATTTGTTTTTTAAGTTCTTGAGCAATGAGATCTTCATCTAAAAAATTGAATACAATACGTTGCGAGTGATCATCATTAATAAGTAAATTACAGTGAGTCGGGACTTACGAAGATGTAACGTTTCATTTGCCTCGTGGTCTTTCATTATGATTGAATCATCAAATGAGTCTTCATTATCATGTCCATGCGAATGACTATCATGGTATCTCTTCATACCATACGAAAACTTTGATGGAAATATTTCAAGGTTCTTAAAATGGCATTGAGTTATAGACACTGTAGTATAAGCAAAAAATATGCCAAATATTACACCAATACAGAAGGTCAATAAAGCATTTTTTTTAATGCTCAGTCGGTTAAAATATAGAATTTCTGAAAAACAAAATTACTTATTAAACTTTTGGTGTTATTATCTTGCTACACAAAATTTTATCAAATAAATTAAACATTTTTATTAATCATAATAAGCAACAGTTAAATAAAGAAATTAAATATCCAAGTAATGTTGATTAACTGTTTTGAACATTAGTAAGCATACATTTTCTTTTTCTGTTCACAAACTGACCTTTATTTCCCAAAGTATAAACTTTTGTCAATCGATGTATTCTTCGTTGTTGATGATTGTACGACATTTTATAAGTATTTTTAATTACACGTTACAATTAATATTTGTTTTACAGGTATTTTTCTACAGCCACGACATAACTTCCATTTTTTTATGCCAACCTGGTATTGATTTGGTGTAAATTATACTAACTCATCATAAAAATATTCTCCTACTACGAACCAATATTAAACCAGGGACAAAATATATAAGGAAAGAAGGCGGAGTTTAATTATTATTCCGCGAATTAATTGAGAATTGAGCGATTTCGTTAAAACAAACAGAACATACAGAATAAAACCGATACGTAGTATCACATTTCATTTTTATTAGTAGTTTGCAAGAATGGAATTTTAAACAATAAAATTTTTATGTGCTCACACTTTTCTTTTAACTGCTTCTTCTATTTACCAATATTTACTAAGTGGACTGTATTCTTTGACTCAAAATAAACAAAACAACAATTTTAATTAATTTAATTTACTTAGAATAACTTTACTGTGTATACAATTTCCCTACAATGTGTGTCAAGAGACTGATAGCAAATATACCAATACTTGTTATGTGATCAGTTCCCTTATAGCCAATCGATAAGACCATGATTGGATAATTACCTATTAGTGACATTTAAGAATAATAATATTTAAAAAGTTGGCTGTAAAATCATGTATACGATTTCGTAAAAATATAATATATAATTGATACACATTTAGGTATATATTTTAATATTTTGTTATTAATGAATTATAATAATCATAGAAGTAATTTGTAGTCTTTCCTTATTTTAGAATGAACGACTAGGCATTATTCATATCAAACAATACTATTTCAAAAAATAAGTAAGTCAAAAACCAACACGGCTCAAGCACAAATTAAAAAAAAAATCTATTATCTACAAACATTAAGATAGGAAACAAAGTTTCTTCAATTATTAGAGATATATTTGTTAAGAATATTAAGTTTAGAGATGGTACTTTGGCTAATATACTTAACCAAAAACAATATTGAAATAACTCGTAAAAATAATCGAGAATTTTTTTTGACATCTATAAGTTTTAACATTTTAAATTGAAACAAACGTTTTACATTTTATAAGTATAACAGGATATATTTATATTCTTACCTCAAATTAATATTTAGTTTAATGCAAACCGATAAAAAAAGTATTTTTGTACAAACATTTTACGCATTAAAAAGATTTTCATAGATTTTTGGGACAAATAAACCAATTATAAATAAAACAAAATATTCGCTTACCAATATTACTTTTCATTGCGAAAAGATTAAAATAGTTTTCTTTATTCATTGGTTAATTCTGAAAAAAGTATATTTACAATATATTATAAATCTGTTAATGCATAATAAATATGTAGTACAATTTTAATTCAACGCTAAATTAATTAAATTAAACACATCACCTATATTACATTATGTTATTAATTTAGAACTATGATGGTTTGTATTGTTAACTGGAAGAAGGGAGAATATTGTATCACTGACCCTGGCATTAGTGAAGTTATATTATTAATACTTAAGCGAATGCTAACATTTACAACAAAAAAAAAGGTAAAAATACTTCATTGTATTTTTTCATCTAAACCTCCTAAAGTATGAAACAATAATTTTGGGTAAACAAATTAAAATTATTCTGATAAAAGATAAAAAACTAGTACTTGGCATTATTTAATGGAATTATCCATTTGTTTATATTGAGGTAACTATAAAACAAATAACGAAAAAGTTCATGGCGACATATTGCGAAATAAATATTTTGTCAAAAGTAATTTAATAGGGGAGAAGGGAGAAACAAAAGACCACTTTAAATAAATTAAGGTGACTACACATAATATAATCTGGTTAGCCCGAGGGGCTAAGTTGGCCACAGCTCATATGTAGATATGTCAAAAGTTGACAATTCTGTTAGGTTTCATCAAGGTGGCCACATTATCTGATTAAATTGGATCATCTGTTGCATTGTTTGGTGGGCTGATTTGACTCGTCACTCAGTATTCAAATATGGATAACATATGTTTGTTACAATTCATTCTATAATTATGAAATATAAAGTAACTAAGGTTTTGGGGCTGGACAAAGAAATTACTTAGTTTATGGGATAGTTCCTATAAATAGTGCTGTGAACTTGTCAGAAATCAAACACTTAATGGTGTACTTCAAAAATTAAAAAATTACCGATAGTGACGCAATTATTTTAAGAATAAAAAATAAATATTGAAAATACGAGAATCATTAAATATATAGAAAAAAAATTGTTAAATTTAAATAATTTTATAGATATGTCGAGTAATTATAATGAAATAACACTTTGCATGGATAAGTTTTACTTTATGAATAGGAAAATTAACTACATTAAGTTATTGATAATATGTACACTATAATTTGTGCATTTTTCATTTTTTTGCCCTTTTTCCTCTTCTTTCTCAATCAAATTGTCCTGTTTTTGTCCGCAACAACCTATTAAGTTGAGCTAATCTCATCATATTGTTAACGAGGTAGGGGGACAAATGTTCAAATGTTTTGACCTTTGCTAATTTGTAAGCGGCTGCCTTAATATTCAGTGTTATTATATTACAAAAGATATAAGACGTCGTTTAAATACTCCAATTTATAACAATTATCTACAGAAAAAATAAAAAATAACCTATTGAAATAATTTTGTTCGTAAAAATAGGTCAAAACAATTTAATTTTTGGGTAAACAATTTTGTTTGGCTATCATTTGTTATAACGCTACCTATACCTATAAAACATTATTTACAGACAAAATGTTTATGTTTAATGACAGTATTTACTGTTTTACAATTTGAAGTAGAAAAAATGGATGTAGACAACAAATTTCAAGGGAATGGAAATACTCTAGAGGTAACTTATTTTGTTATGATCCACAATCTTTAAGCGGTGATGATGAAATTTTCAAAATGAAGTGTATGTATTATACGGGGGTTTTTAATTATTCTAGAAACAGGTACAATATGTTTTGATAAATGGCAAGCAAGCTTAACAATATTTTGTTAATCTGATCATTTGAGCCTATATTCAACTACTACTATTAACACTTGTTGAAGAGTAGTGGGAAGATTAATTAACAATAGTTAACGAACATTTTTTTTAAATAGAGCATCAAAATCGGAATATTCCTAAAGTAAAGTGATTTAGTTAGAAGTTGGTTGAGTGAAAAACGAAGGAAGTTCCAGATTATATCTCGTTTTGGTTTTAGTAGTTAGTTACTAAAACAGTGTATCACACGAGTGGTTGCGTTTTTGCTGGAACCTTGGATGTATAAACACGTTAATAACTTCACGAAATTGTTTAAGCGCAAGAGCGTGAGTGACGTGTAAACCGACCGACGTAACTTTTGATTATGACGAATATTAGGCTGGACGAAATGAAAGGCGTTCGGAAAAAACGATAAGAACATGGCTAATGTGAAAGGATCAGTAATGTTGGAAGGGAAACAACGTTACGAAGGGGTCTCGACACGTATTAACGGTGGGTAATGAAAGAATATCGAGAACATGATAGAAAGCGCTCGGGTAACAGTTTTCGCATATTTTGCGGCACCAGCCGGGATTACAAACGGTACTCTCCGAGATTGGTTTCTTTGCGACGAAATTATCAACGTACGTGATGTATTTGACGTAATAACGTCGCGCAGCCATACGTACCATATCATATGACTGCCGCATAACGACATAATTCGAGTAGCGGCGGTTTTTCTTGGATTTGGCGATGATTAATACCGACTAGAAACGCCGTTGATGCGCGTTCGGCTATTAACGCTACGTCGTATGGCGCACGAGCGACGCGCAGCAACGATTACCGTCCGCAATGGACAAGCGTTAAAACTGTTTGGGACGTCGGGCATGATGCGAAAACGAGACTGGCGGGAGGAAAGGACGTACAAAAACCCGAGGCGATAACGAAACGTTAATAAAACGCCGTCAGCGAGCCCGTTTCGTTCGAGTACGTGTGGGGGGGTTCGGACGACTTAAGCGCGTGACGGGAAAACACGACGGATAAGGCCGCCGATTGGGATTATAGTTTCCTTTTATCGGCGGCAGTGGGATAGCGGAAGAACACGGGGGCGATGAAAAATACGAATTATCGGTTTTCCAAGGTCTTACACGCGTGCCGAACGAACTTTTATCGTTAAAACGCCGGACAGACGATTACGACATTTCACGGGGTTTTATTTTTATATCTCGAAGTCGTCGTAGATAAGGAGCGCGGCTCGGTTTTTTTTTTTACCATTCGAACAGTTTCGCCAGGCCGAACGATAATTCCCCCGCGGTCGATTGTTTTCCACGACTCGTGCGGTACTACTGTACGGTGTATTTATGCGGCGAAAATATCGAAATTGAAAGATTCGCGCCCAACATCGTAGAAGTTTATTTGTAATACGATAATAATGGCGGCAAGTCGGCCGTTTTTATCCGTAAGAACGTCACTTTTCAAACGCGGTCGAGAAAAACTCGCCACGTTCTAAAGTTCGTGATGAATTTCAACCGAGTTACGGTTAAAGTGAACAAATCAATTTGGCTGATGTTCGGGAAGTTTTATTATGTACTAAATAAATTTCGAATATGGGATTCGAATTTCGTTTTTCAAAGCGTATAGTTTGTGACGCGATTATAAAACGCTTTATTTATAATATATATTGGTCAATAATGGCTTGATAATTTACACACGTTGTACTGTACATGAAATGGGATGTTTTTTTCCAGGAAAATGATTCTAATTCGGTTCATCGTAAAAATATATTTAGAAATATCTATTAACTATGATTTATTCGTTTTAAATATATTTCGGTTCAATAAAATTGTACAGCGTTCGAAATAATTACGAGCCATACATTGCTTGAAATATTTATTAAAAAACAAATTAAACGGATTTAAGGTTTTACGTTTACAAACACAAATAACAGAATTGAATAAAATAGCGGTGAAGTACATATTACATATTTATATATATATTTCAAAAAAACTGTTCGCAACGTACAAATCTAAGGACAAAACTTGTCAGCAATTAAATACATTAACCAACGAGAAGGGTGTTTTCATCTAAAAATTTATAAGGTGGTATTTCCATATTGGATGGCGCAGGCCCTTTACGAATTCTACCAGCTGCATCGTAATGCGATCCGTGACATGGACAGTAATAACCACCCCAATCGCCAGCATTGGCAATCGGCACACAACCTAAATGTGTGCACACTCCGATAATAACCAACCATTCTGGTTTTTGAACTCTTACAGAATCATCTTCGGGATCTCTAAGTTCGGCCAACTGAGTATTCTGTTCGGTTTGGATTTCTGTTGCCGTACGATGTCTCACGAACAGTGGTTTTCCTCTCCACTTGATGGTTGCGTTCTTGCCCTCCGGTATGTCGTTGAGATTCACTTCTATAGACGCCATGGCTAGGACGTCAGCCGCTGGTGCCATGGATAAGACAAACTTATGAACAATAGCCTTGGCACAGAACATCGAGCTGGTAACAGTGGCGCCCAGCACCATGTAAGTGAATGCATTACGGTTTTCGTATGTATTACGATTAGAGGTGCCAGTATCTTTGACAGAGTTGCGACGGTAGTCCGTATAGTCAGGCACTTTGAAGTCGGTGTGGATCGAACGGACTTGGGTCGCGGTCACTGTAGTCACCGTCGCCTTCTTTGACAGCAGATTTGCCTGCAGAGTGAAATTGGTCAGGTAGGTCGGCTTGGGCGGCACGGTTTGTTTGGGGCTTTTTGTTGGGCGCACAGTCTTCGATGACGAGGTGGCCACGATTTCCGTATATCCTTTCACAGCGTTGGACACGCCAAGTTGCTGTAAGTTGCGAAACATTATGACGTTCACGAGCACACGAATAAGCGTAACGAAACGAAAAATACTGCACTCAAAATAGTCGCCACCGCCAGAGGATACACGGGGACAAAAATGAAAATTGGCCCGACGAAAACTAAAAGTTGACCTTACTTATCAATCTATTATCTCCCTGAACACATATGTTCGCGACATAGTATCACATGTTCTAAACTCTTTGACGACGATACGGCCGATTTGTATTGTCTTTGTTTGCCGAGAACATCTTGTGATGGGCAGTGGGGCGCCGTTTTTTATCGTTTGTTTCTCTCGGATAAGTTCTTATCATAGTCGTGCGTTCGGCGTACCATGAAGCGTTTCGATATAAATATTACGTGGTCCGCGTTCGGCGTTCGAATAATTGAAGTCGTCCCGTACGACGATCTAATACCCGATCGTTGTTACGTTTCAGACGCGAGTCTGTCGGTGCTGTAGGTTTCGTGAATTTTCGCGTATCGAAAAATGGTAAGCCGTTGATGGCAATATTGTCAAAATAAATACGAAGTTTTACTTATGTACGTTTGTTTACAGAACATTTCGTCGTTTTCGGAAAAGGATTTCGACGTGGTGGAATGGGTGAATAACATGTTGAAGGATAAACCTTCAGACGAATGTCGTGAGGTAGGCGTACACGTAATACGTTATTTTCAGGTATGCACAGTACATACAATCAAAAGAATTACGCTAGTTTTTTTATACCAGGTCATTCCGTCTATGTTGAAAAAGTTACAATTATGTGTGGAGCAGGTACACGAAGTACTCGATGAAACAACTGAACAAGTTTTGTCTTCACTGCCCAAAGTTGTCAGTGACATAGAACAATTTGAAAACCAAGCGTCGACCATTCAGCAAAAACTTATCGATTTAAAACACGAAATAAACACTGTAATTTATTGTCTTTAATATGTATCGTAATATAGTTATGATCGATAATATGTGTATAATTTGATTGAAAGGTGAAAAGTAATACAGGCGAATCGTTGTTGAAACTTCAATTATATGATCAGATTAAATGTAATATGGAAATTACCAAAAATGCTTTGGAGGAAGCTGACAACTGGACAAAACTTATAGCCGATATTGAAACAGTAAATTATTAATGATAGATAATTTACATTTTAATGAACGAATGTATTGAACAATTATTTACAGTTGATGGATAATGGAGATATTGACGAGGTACATAATAGATTGATCAGAATGCAACGTTCTTTGGCAGTGTTGGAAAATGATATAAATTATGAAGAGAGAAAAAAGCAGTTGGAAGAGCTTAAACAAAAACTTGAAGTTATATTAACACCGTTGCTTACCTTAGCTTTTGAAAATGAAAAAATTGGTATGATTTACTACTTTAAAATAATAAAAATTACTTAATTGTGTAATATAAATTTAAAATATATATGGTGTGTTGCAGATGAATCGAGACGTTATATAAATGTATTTACTGATTTAGAAAAACGTGATCAGATTATTAGGTATTATGTTAAGTGTAATAAAAATAGGCTACGTAAAGAATGGTCGTCAAAAATTTATGCCAATGAATATTCCAAAAATCCTTTGTTGTTTTTTGATATATTTTACGAAGCTTTATTGGAATGTAAAAAACAACAGGTGAATAAGTGTTTTTCTTTTCTTTTTTTTTAATACAAATCTTAACTATCAGACGAAATATTTATTTTATCGAGTTTTAATTTATTGTATAGATGATATTGTATAAAAAATTGTTCAATAACGAAGAACAGCCGGAAATAGAGTGTCAATTAATTCTTTCGTATGGAGATTTGTTTAACACATTAGAACTTCCTATGTTTGAATTAGTTGATGTTGCCATGAAGTCCCATCAAGAACCTATTATTTTATTATTGGATCTTTTTACAGCAATGGAAAATTTTGTCAAAAACATTAAAAATGATTCAAAAATTGGTAATAATTGAAATTCTTGAAATGAACTTGCGCATTTCAATATCAATTGTATATTTATAGGTGATACGTTTGATTGGGATAGTGTGTTGATGAATATTTATAGACCGTTGATCCCGCAGATTGTTTCTTACAAAGAATTTGAATATGAGCATTCAAAAGAAATCATCGATTGTTGTATATTGGACAAAGACGATTTAGTAGATATAGTCCAGGCCTTTGGTCAGTCTCAATTAACTGTTTTCAGAGCAGTGGAAGAAGCAAAGCGCCGAAGTGCAGTCTTTAATCACTGTATTTTCCTAGATATGATTTCTGCCATAAATGTAATATAAAGAAAAGGAAGACAAATGTTACTAATCGTTAATGAGAAATACCGTATATTTTTATAGCGGATATTTTCCAATATTATTGAAGGTGGTAAAGAAGTATTAAAAAAAATATTAGCGAATAATACGTCCGGAGAAAACTGGAATTTGTTTCAGATATGTTTAAAGTTTTTGCAATCTTCTGGTAAATTATTCAAAGTGTATTTGATTTTGTTTTAGACCGTCAAATTAGTAGCGAAATTATTGTCGTAATGTTACTTTACTATTATGTTTAGGGGAGTTTTTACGAGAATTGTACTTTATAGAATCAGAATTTAAAAGTTGTATTTTGACCAATGAACAACAAGCGTTGAATGTTTCAAAATATTTATTAGTTGAGGATAAGCAAATCGAATTAAAAAATGTCATTCATTTTTTACAAACTGGTAAGTTTGTACTGCTTTTTCATTAATTAAACTAAAATCGAACATGCATGTCTCGTAGTTTAATCCAATTAAATGGGTTTGTTTTATTTAAAAATTATTTAAATTTGAACATGATTATGCATTTATAGACAGTGAGTGGAAACTTTTTAAAGAGACAATTCAAGGGACAGAAAAATTATGTACTCATATATATCAGACGTTTTATAAAATATCGTTTCGTCCAATATCGTTTTACTTGGAGCAAGTGGAAAAAGTCAAATTTAGTAAGGAAACCTCAAATACACATAGACTTTCTCCCAGGGAATATATCACCCAAGTACTTAATATTTATCTTAATATTTAAAAAATAAAAATAACGATAATTTTTTTAAATTTTATAGATTGGACAGTATTTAATTACTCTTCCCCAACATGTCGAACCATTTTTAGTTCGTGACAATGAAGCGGTGACTGCAGTTTTAAGTTTATCTGATAGACGATATATAGAAGCAACTCTGGAGGAAAGTTATACAAACGTTTTATTGAGGATATTATCGAGTAACATGTGTGACATGTACGTGGAACAGATACAGTCACTTAGAGACATCAACAATTTGGCTGCTCAACAATTAGCTGCGGATATTGGTAAAGTGTTTTGATTTTTTAGACGATTTTAATGAATCACAGTGTATAGGGATATGGGGTTAAGTATATTTAATATTTATAATACGTTTGTTTTGCTATTCAAGAGATGGTTCATTTAAATGTATAAATTTTATTTCCAGAATATCTGGGATATGTATTGGAAGAACTTGGAGTTAAATTGAACGATATTACAAAACAAATCATGAATTTGTTAAGACTAGGAAGTGACGAGTACATAATGAAATCATCGTCAATTGCTCCATCAAAAGTAGCAGCAGTAATCGCTAAAATAAGAAACATCAGATAAAGAAAATAATATTAATGTATAACAGGCGTAATTTTTTTGAAAATTATATTGTTTTAATGATAAATATAAAATTACATGAAATTTGTTTACCAAGCCTTAAAGGTTACGTTGGGTATTCGGGTGCCCATAGTTTAAACGTTCTATCATACGACGAAGAGGCTATAAATTTGGAATCTGGAGATACGTCCACGCTCATTATTTTGTTGTCATGACCCGATAATGTTTTCAACATTTGCCACGTTTTATTTGCCCAAATCTATAAAGACAAAATATTAAAATTGTTTTCATTAAATTTAATTCGGCGTTTTATCCAATACCTTGATTGTGTTGTCATACGAAGATGTGACAATAAAATGACCGTTTTCAGGTTGATACCTCAGTCCTGAAACGAGACTCATATGTGCCGGGATAGTGTATAGACAAGCTCTTTTTCTGACGTCCCAAATACGACATGTATTATCTTCACTGCCAGTAGCCAATTGATAACTGAAAATAGGATGCGAAATAAAATGTATTTGTACATGTAACTTGCAACAAAAAACTAAAATGGAATAAAAAACTACCCATTGGGAGAAAAGTCAATACTATATATAGACTTCAAATGGCCTTCCATAAACATAATACATCTTCCGGTACGCAAGTCCCAAACGCGACCAAAAGCATCTAAGCCCCTAAATAAAATAAAATTGTGAATTATGACAACGCGATTCTCTATCAATAGTTCGACATAATCGATAATAATAATTTGTGTACCCAGTGGCAACGATTGATCCGTCACACTGAAACGACATACAGTAGACTGGTTTACAGTGTCCTTCTTGATGAAGGACTTCTTCCGCCTGTTCCAAGTCCCATAATCTCCACGAATTATCAAAACAACAGGTGCCCAAAAATCGACCAGATGGGTGGAATATAGCTCTCGAAACTCTGAATGGTGCATGACCTTCTAAGTCCGCTACGGCTTCTTCTTTTTTGCTGAAAATACGCGCTGTTTGTTAATAACAATGCGTTGAAAATTTACAATTTAATGTTCATCGAAACAAATTTACCTGTTCATTGACCACAGCTTCACTGAACCATCACTGGCACATGACACAAGATCACAAACATTGTTATCGATGCCGGCGTGCGGATTAAATGTTATCGAGCATACGTTACAATTGTGTCCTCTGAACGTTTTCACTAATGTACAATCAGGAACTGACCACAATTTACATAAACCACTCCTGTAGGGGTACAATCACAAGTACGAATAAATAAAAAGTTTTGGTAATAAATTTCGACGAGTTATTTTACCAAGATGATGTGGCAATGAATTGGGAGTCTGGGCTGAACCGACAGCCTGATATTGGTCTGGTATCGCCAATCTGACTGCAATAAATAGAAAGAGACGTCGTGTATTTGTGTAAGTCTTGTAAGCGGGCTGTAAGTGTTGATTCGGGTATACTGGCTTCTTCTCGGAGTTTTTCCAAACGAAAATTTGACCTTAACAACGAATATTCTAAACAAAAATTATTTTCAAACGTTGATTACTATCCAATATTATACAAACTAATTGGGTTCGTTTTTTTCGACAAACATCGGTCCGATGTATTAAAGTTTACATTGTGTGCAGAATAACGTAGTTGTTTAATTAAACACGCGCAATGAAATAAAATTGATAATTACGTTTCGTCTTTACCTGCTATAAATAAACGCGCGTCTAGTAATGATGGTGGTCCTTCATGGTACCACGTCGTATCCTGATCTTTAATTTGCTGTCGTTTGTCTTTATCTTCTTCCGGTTTTTTTGCTACAACCTCTTCTCCTACCCTGCAATCAGTTCAGATCAACGTACTGTTATGTTCGAGATATATATGTTTAAAGTGAAAGAGTAAGAAGTACCTGGAAAGTAGTTCTCGTAATCTGTTTCGTCGTTCGGCAGGTCCTTCACCGAACAAACACACGGCGTGTCCAAGTTTTCTCAAGTTCTTTTTCACTTCGTCATCGTCGGTGGACACCTGGACAAGACGGGCTTTTTTCTTACGTTCAAATTCGTCGAGTAACGCCTGTTTGTCTTTTGATATGGCGTCCTCCAAATCGAAATACTCTGCAAACGACGCGCGTCAATAAATAAATTAACTACCGATTTGTCAACGAACGCCGTTCGGTCGGTTGATGGCGAGGGGGGCAGACGGTACGCGTACTTAATTTGACGATAGTTAACGAATGCGAAATAAAAACTTAAATCGTACAACGTTTATCGTACAATTTGGGTCTCGACGTTTTATTCATAAGATGTCCATAATTATTAACTCGGGTCTGCCGAAAATGGGTACGTTACCGTTGGACACGTTGATGTTCCCTCCGACCTTTTGATCGTCGTCGTTTTCGGCGACGGCCACGGCCGTCAAACGGGCGCGTTCCTGGTCTTCTAACGAACCGTAATGTATGGTCTTTTGTTTTTTCACGTACGTGATTTCGTCATCGTCCGACATCTCGCCGACGATAATTCGCGCGCGCGTCGATGGTCGTTTATAAAACGTAAGAACGCCAATGAATTCGGTACGTAAACGGCCGCGCCTGCCCGCTCGGTATACATAAACAAAACGTTTTTGATACGGACGCCGACGGCGAATGATGTTCGGAACGAGATAACGAGGCGGTCGTCACACATTCTTATCTACGGGTCGCGTTCGTATTTCGTGGACAGTTCTCTTCTCGCCGTCCCGGTTTTCCGCGCGTTTCGTCGGGTCGGTCGCGACGTAAAATCGAATCGCCCGTTCCGTCAGCGGCTCGGTGTGCAACCGGTCCCGTGGGGATACGCTCGGCGATGGTGAAGAATTACCGCGTCGTCGTGTTCGGCGTGAAAGGCGTCGGCAAGACGGCCATACTGGAACAGGCGATTTACGGACATTTCCACAAAGACTACGCAAGTATAATACGACACATCGTATGATAAATAATAGCCGTAGCGAAATAGCGCCACGTCGTCGGGCCGTTTAAACGATTATCGTCGTGTTTGGGTGGCGCGGTCGTAGGAATTGTGGCCGACCATCGAGGACATATACCAGGCTTCGATCGAGACCGACAAAGGGGTACGCGAACAGGTTCGGTTCTACGACACCGCCGGCCTGGACCTGACGCAGTTGCCGGAGGTCGGGTTGTATTCGAATCCGGACCCATCGTTGGTGTTGTCGTTCGGTCAAATAGCCAAGCAGTACGCGTGCGTTTCCGACGCCTTCGTGTTGGTGTACGACACGAGTCGACCAGAGACGTTCGATTGTCTGGTGACTTTGAAAAAAGAAATTGACAAGAATAAGGAGAAAAAAGACGTAAGTGTGTGCATATATATATATATATATAAATCGCGACGATTCAAACGTGTTTATGTTACGACACGAAATTAAGCCGCCGCCGTCGTCGATTTCCAGGCGTTTTACGTGATTTTGGGCCATAAAATGAGGGAAACGGACGTCAAAGCTCCGACCCTCGAGTGTCCAACTAGTAGAGCTTCTCATTGGTCCATAAGGGAGAAAATGAAGCATTTCGAAGTGAACGCCTTGGACCGGACTACCTTGTTCGAACCTTTTACGTATATCGCTTCGAAATTTAACACGGTACCGCCAAAGAGCACTTTTCCTCAGTTGGTGAGAAAAGGAACTCAACATTGATTTGAGCTACGAACGTGTACGCAAATATCGCGAAAACTTATTGTAGCTATCCGTCTTCGGCGAAGGATTTACGTAATTAATTTTTTATTCGCGCGATCGTCGCCAGTGTATTGTATTTTATTTTTTTAACGCGGGGTCAATAGGACGATATTGTTTTCATTTCTTCAATCGGTTGCCAATTTTGCGGCCAATAGCACTTTCGTTTCGCCGTAACGTGAAACATTGTAACATTTACGCTCCGCTATTCGTCCGTTCAAACGTCGTTAATTATGCGCGATAATCGTCGTTGTCGTAATATATGTATATCTATTTATAAGTTTTTAACATTTTTTTTCTCGTTAAAAACGCAGAAACAATTACGAACGAATAAGATTATTGTTTTTATTTCGGAATTACAAATCGCGGAATATTACGCGAACTCGATTTTATAGATAAATAAAAATCCCTCGGGTTTTCAGTACCGTGGACAACAATGTCGGCCCGATCTCTTCACCCCCAAAACGAACGTGACCGGATCACGCGAATTATTCGGTAACACGGTAATTACCGTCCGCGACCCCTTACCACTACCCTATTGGGTGATAACGTTTCGTTCGTCACTTTTGCCAGTTCGTTTTTAGGACGCGCGTACGTAACCGTAATACGGGACGCGATACAACGACCAAACAAACGTAATAATGTCGAACCGTTTATTTTCGATGTGGCCCGTTATTGCGATAAGAACTCTAAAACTAATTACGGACAAATTTCGGGGCGAAGAATGCGTTTGTCGCGTATTATTATTATTATTATATACGTTTCGTTTGATCGAAAATGTCGCGCTCGAAGTATGCACGAAGGAAAGGACGTTCCTAGAAATAAACGTTTCCCCTTCGCGATTCGTGGCGCGCGGACGTTTCTCCGTTATTGTTTTTGTGTTGTAGTTTTCGTTCTCAGACGCCGCGCGTAAACTCTCGTTTACGTAGTAAATTTTTCAAAGAAATCGTTTCGCGGACGTCGTCAAATTCATCGTCACGGTCGTTTCGGGGTAGCAAACTCAAAGCGACGGAACACATTATTATTAGCCATGATCGAGAGATCTTCCATGTCATCGCACCAGTCATCCGTCATCGGGAATTTGGTGCTCGACGAAATTACGCGAATACCGCGTAAT
Source organism: Geopemphigus sp. TES_GeoC_2020 (assembly GCA_025469175.1). Taxonomy (NCBI): domain Eukaryota; kingdom Metazoa; phylum Arthropoda; class Insecta; order Hemiptera; family Aphididae; genus Geopemphigus; species Geopemphigus sp. TES_GeoC_2020. Next base: position 2,144 of record JAIPRN010002134.1, on the reverse strand, counting down.
CCGACGGCGGAAAGGAGAAGTTACGTTAAAGTCCGATTCGTAGTACGGGGAACCGGTGAAAAATTTTAAGTATTGCGCGACGAGCAAAGTATTGTAGTTGATCAAAACTTCCGCGGGCCCGTCGTCGATCCCTGCTGTGCCGTAGTGGTGGCGACGGTACTCGTGCTCGCCGTAGTTCTGCCGGCCTTTGTACCGCCGCTTTGCGCGCGTCTGGTGCCGCCGCCGACCCTTCGGCTACCGCCACCGCCGCCTATTTCGACCGCTTCGAGCTGTTCCAGTTTCTCGATTTTCTTCCTCGTCTTGGCCGACGGGTTGGTGATGAGATGGTTGGCGAAAAACAGCGACATCACCGAGATCAGCGTGCCGCAAAACACGATGCCGATGATCTGCATCATCGTGAACCCTGCGGATCAACGGGACGGCGGCTGAGTGGGTGGTGGCTCGAGCCAAATCGATCGGGCTCGGTCCGCGCGAAGAACTCGACGACATTCGAGCACCGCCGCCGTTTTTCTTACGGCGGTAAACGGTGGTCGCCTGGTCGAAAACGATTTGACTAGGTCCCGAAACGAAAATGTTTGATCGCTGGGTTCGAATCGGAAAGAAATTAGCGCGCGGGGAACGGAAAAGAACGTTCCGAAACGCCGGGATCTCTTGTAAACTCCCTCCCTCCACAAAACACTACGAAAAATGTATTCGTTTTTTGTCCAAAAATATAAACTCGCGTATTTCGAATACGCGGTGTCTTCGCCCAGTCTAGTTCGATAGTGTTTTACTTCGTTTCCCGTATCTAATTACGTACATTTATAATCCAAGTACATTCGCGTAAATAATCGCGATTACGTTGTTGTTACGGGAATCTGTCCGTCGAACACGTCGCTTTCTCATCGATAACGAATCGAGTTGTTCTTCGTTCGCGCATTTCGTAAACACGGAACCGGTACGAAATGTGCGCCCCAACCGTTGTCCCTGCACACCGTATTCACGCGATTCGAATAAATGGCGCGCGCCGAGATATTTGAAAAGATCCCACGCCCATCCGATTCGAGCGTCGATTTCGCGGCGCGTTTTGTCGTCGTACGATACGCGCGAAAGGGATCGCGCTTAATACAATCGCGAAACGTATTCATGCGCCGGTAGTTTTTCGATAACCTCCCTTCCGCGTGTATGGCGCGAATAATAATCGGAGGGATTTAGGCCAGAGAATTTCGTCGCGCGTACGAATAATGACCACCACGATCGGCGGCTCACCTTCGGGTTTCCTCAACACGACCGTCGTGCTAATCTCCTCGGAGCCGACCGTGTCCAATATCTTGACGGCGCACGTCCAGTTACCGTAGTCGGCGTCGTCGACCGCGTCGACGGACAGCCCGCAGTGGCCGGCCGATAGGCCCTGGCCGGTGTACGCGTACCGCGGGTGCGCGACCGGAGCGGCCGACCGTTCGTCGACGGCGAACCCGGAGAGCCGCGGCGTCAGGAACCGGCAGTAGGCCACGGGCTGTCTGTCGACCGTGTAACATCCCAGCGTGACCCGGCTGCCCTCGGTCGCGTACAGCTCGTCCTGGCGGGCCGCGATCACGGACTCTATATTCGGGCGACAACGACGACGGTAAATGTGAAAAACCGCGCCCGGCCGTTTTCTCGGTCCCGTTGTGTGTTTTTTTTTTTTTTTCGCGGGCTCACCCGAAACCGTGACGGCCACCGTGCCGTACATCTCGATCCGGTCGGCGCGCAAACCCAGCGCGCACAGCCAGTCGCCCGTGTCCGACGCCCGCGCCTCGTCCACCGTCACTGTACACTGGCCGAACGTCAGCCCTTCGCCCGTGTACCTGGTGGCCGCGGTCCCGTTACGGCCGGTCCCGCCAATCCGCGCCACGTCCGGCACCGGGATGACGGTACCGTTCGGGTGCCGTAGCCAACAGTAGTCGATCTCGGACGGGACGGTGCACTCCACTTGGAACGAACTGCCCTTGGACACCATTAGCGGTTTGCCCGCGGTAACGGTCAGCGGCGGTATTGTCCCGTCTGGGAGGGACAAGCGCACACAGCTTAGCGAACGTTTATAATTTCGGCCGTGGGCGCGAATTCCGAGAGGTATGCGCGGTTAGGGTAATCAAACCGCCAAAGTTCCCCCCCCCAAAAAAAAA
>JAIPRN010002133.1:0-34300 GCA_025469175.1 Geopemphigus sp. TES_GeoC_2020 | reverse complement strand
CCCGACCCAGAAAAAAAAAAAAACAATTTACGAACCTCTGGTTTTTATACAAACGGGCAACAAACGACGCGATCCCGTTTCGCGATCGTAATAACATTAGCTCGCGTTATAAGCCGTCAATGACGAGCGGTTTTTTCCTTCCCCGATATTTTATTTAAACACAATACGATATATAGAGTAGCGATTGTTTGTTTTTGTCGACACGTGTTCGTCATTAAGTGCGTGCGCGCGCGCGTTTTTTTCGTCGTAATATCGTATTTAGGCCGTCGTTCGCGGTTCGTGACGCGCGCGACGGCTCGAGAAAACGTCGTCCGTCCATAAAAGCGAAGGGGCCCGTTTTGGACACGTTCCGTGGATCGGGAGGGGCGGGATACGGTGGAAAGGAGACGAACGACTTCCGTCCGGGGGTACGCCGCTAACGACGGCGTACGGTAAACGGCTTAATTTTCCGCATTGCGTTTGTCGTGCCCGCGCGCTTTTTCCAACGATAAACATTGGCGACGGCCGTTCGCCAGACTCGCCAAACGGCCTAAACACGTCTACGTAGTTGTGCGTCAAAGTTACTAGCACATTTCCGTACCAGAGATATTTCACGGAAACGCCGTCTTTAGCCGAACGTCGTCGTCGTCGCCCGGCGGTTTCGTTGACACGCGGGAATTGACGAAACGCGAAATTCGTCGTCGCCCGGTATGTTTTCCACGAACGACGCGAAAACGCTTATCGACGGTGTCGAATTTTCACACTTCGCGCCGTGACGGAGCTATATATATATATATATATATTGTCGACGGTTTTTCTTTATCGACGAATATTTCGCGACGTTATCGTAGACGAAGTAAAAAAACCGACCGTCGAACTAGATGTTTGTAACGTCCGCTCCGGAACCGATCGGGTTGGTTTCGTCGACAAACGGTTCTATATAACGTGTGAGCGCCGCGTGCCCCCGTCCTTTTACGATTATACATTTTCGTTGGACTATACGTATATTTGTTAAACGAAATAAACCCGGCGCGCGCCGTCGTCATTTCTCGTTTGTTTCAGGCGAAAGTCCCCCCCACCCCCCACCCCGCTATTACTGTGTCGGTCGACGAACGCGCCGCCACCACATATCGTTGTTCCTATGGTCGACGGGATATTCCGAATATGTACGTCGTTTCTAAGTAACTATTAATATTGCGTTAATCGTTCGGAAAACGTCCTTTAATGTTTTTATAATTATTCCACTCGTCACAAAAAATACTCGCCCTTTTTCGAGGCCCGTCGTTATTTTCTCGTTCCCCATTACGGCGGTCTTCGTATTTGATTGACGACAATCCGTTCGCGTTACTAACAAATAACCCAACGATTTATTTAATCGTCGACGACTAATGGACGCTAAGGGTCCGTTGCACGCCAATTTTAACGTTCGAGACCAACTGGCGAATTGATCGATTAAAAAACGTTTCGCCGATAACGACGATTGACCGTCGTCAATTTACGACGCTATATGACGTCCGAAACTGAATTATTTTCGCGTACGTTTCGAGTAAACGGCCAACGAAATTACGTTATTCGTTTCGCGTTATTTAATCGTTACGATAACGAAACGATTAACTTTCGTCGGGTTTTTTTTTTTTTAGTCGCGGGACACGTTATATTCTCGAGAAAATTATCGCAACGCCGATTAAGAATAATCGTTCGTAGTGGTGGCCCATGTACGATTATCGTTTTTAGTCCGAAATAACGGACGCGTTATTTCGCTCCTCCTCCGACGGGCCACGATCGAGTCGAGTAACGGTCGTTTTTTACTACGGTCGGTTTATAGACGACCGAAAATAGCGCGCCCGGAACTCCGAACGTGTTCGAACCGAACGCGTCTTACTAGAACGCCGACCGGTGTCGAAAAAATCTAATTTCGGAATTTATATATATTTATACAGTAGAAACGCCTTTATCCGGATCCTCTCATATCCGAACACGATAAAATGTGGCCCGAATTAACTAAATTTATATGGCGCGGAACAAACTGTTAAAGGATACGTACGAAAAATACGACAAACGCGCGCTTTAGCGTGTTCAAAGGCAACGAGTGAACGTGACACAGCGTGCGATTGTCGTTGCTTAAGGGAATTAACGTAAAAGTTGTACGCGCCGAACGAAACTCCATAATTTCTTCGCCCGTGAAATAACCGTATTATAGTGTAGCGCGTATTATTGTACGCGGTACGTTTCGTTAACACACACACATATATATGTACGTAAATTGTAATCGACTAATTGGCGTTTTTCGATTGTTATGGACGTCTCCACAACAAAAATTATATAAAAAAAAAATAGACAACAAATAACTGAATTAACATACACTTTATTTATTTAACATACACCACACACTCGGTGCACTGCCAATTACACACTGGATTTTCCGAGACGAGGCATTATAATTTCTATATCAATACACAGAAATACCTGTATATCTATACTTATTTATACAACTATATTATCGGCGATAAGCATTTCCAAATAATAGTGTTCATAATAACACTATAATTACAATAGCAAATCCGAACAACACAAATATATTAATACACAGAAATACCCGTATACTTATACTTATTTATACAACTATATTATCGGCGATAAGCATTTCCAAATAATAGTGTTCATAACACGATACACAGCGTACCGGTACTTCGGAAATGTTCGAACGTCGAATTTCCCGCGACCGGATTTTTTGGTAACCGGCTTACCCTTAGTCGGGATAAAGGGATTTCTACTGTATATATATATATATATACAATACACGGGGTAGGAAGCGCGCGCGTTTGTTCGTTTGGTTTGGACAAAAGGTTCCCCCGTCCGTCCGTCGTTCCCCGTCATCGCGCCGGTAATCGGCCCCACCAGTAATCGCCGGTAAATAGACTTGGAAACGAATCGGGCCACTCGACGACATTGCGTCGGGTCTTGCGTAACGCGCGCTGTGTGAATAGACCGAAAGACCCCACGGGTGTACGTGTGTTTAGACGTTCTTCAAAACCCTTCTCCCACCTATTGACGTACGAAGTCACCGATAAGACGAAAACGTTAGTATTCCGCGCGCACATCCACCCGATACCGCCGTCGTGTTTACGTACGATACCATACGCCGCGGTGTGTCGTGCTCGGTAGTGTTTACGTTGCGCGAATTATCGGCCGCCGCGTGAATTATGATGAAACGAATAACCGTTCGTCACGTCATGACGTAAAATTCGTAAGATCGACAATCACTCGTTATTCAATTACGCGGGATAACGTTCGCGTTGTTTAATTCGGCCCGACCTTTCGACACGAAATCTGAAAGTAATTACGCAACTATTTACAGCGTCGAAACGTTTCCAATCACCCGCCCGTCCCCCTCTCACTTCTCTCGCGTCCCGCCAACTCGACGGGGCAATCGCGTTATTATCGTCGCGCGCGTCTCCGAAGTGGATGATTTCGTTCGTTAAAACCGAACTATATTGGCCGCCCGACGTGTTCCCTTCGCGACACTAACGTCCCTTCACCGTTATCAACGGCGGCTATTTGCCCCGTCATAATCGTCGTCGGTCTTTCCGATGTTCCCAATGGCGCGCGCCCCTCTCCCCGTTCTCGTCGGTCCGTCGTCCATTTTGTCCCGTCTGTCTGGCCCACCGGGTCACAACGCCCCGTATCGAAATCGTCTTCCTCGCCGCCCTAGGGATGGACGACGATGACGACGATGACTCCTCGTAGGTCACGGTATTAACGTCGGGATTCGTAGTTCGAAAATGAGACGCCGCGATTGTTCCCGAGGACGTGCCACCGTCGGAATTAATCGTGGCCCGTCGTCGTCGAATAAACGAAAAACTCCTTCGTACTCGGCAATAACGCCTGCCTACCATCGTGTTTCGTCGTAATCGTCGGTCAGTTCAATTCACCGGGGCGCGGTGTCGTCCAACCAAAAACAATGGTAATGTCGCGCGTAATTAGTGTCCATCCAGTGTACGGACAAATTACGCGTTCGCGCATTTTATTATAACGTTCGCGACGAACGTGTTCGGTCATGTCGTCGTTCATCCATCCACCAACCGTCGTCACAAATGTCCGTTCGAACGAAAAAACCGCGTGCGTCGAATGTTATTGACGAAACCAGAAACGTTCGATAACACAACGATGAATTACGAAACGATCGCGGTCGCTTACGATAGTGCGATATATATATATATATATATATATATATATATATAGTGCGTTTAAAACTGTGTAAAATTAATTTCGAACTTAATTACGAACCTAACGAATTATTTAACATTTATTATTATTTAATCATAAAGATGTTGTTACGTACAACGGGTACCACATTACCACTTTGATAGAAGCTTATCTTCTATTTAATAATTCTCGTAGAAATAACGGCCTCTCGTTGTGTAAAATACAAAAAAAACCAAATTAACGAATAACGGAGTCATAGGTCCTCGGGCAATCGAAGTAATTTAAGTTAATCATTTTCCCATCGTACGTTGTTATCTAAAAAAAAATTTTACCTTCTTCGAACCATCATTATAAGAAATCACTGGGGTTTATCCTCGTACAGAGAGTCGTACGGTTGTGACGTATGTGCGCGCGCCCGTCCGTCTTTTATTTATTTAACGATACGGTAATTATATTATGCAACGACCGAACCGGTCGTTCTCCGTAATAATCGTTCGTTCGGCGCTCGACGTTTTTTTGTAATTAAATGCGCGCGAGACACCGCGAATACGGTTTAATTCTTCCCGTCCCGTTTTCTTTTCCCGCGTCGAAATCATTACATTCCGTAAACGTTTCTTTCGACCTAATCAATTACCGGGCTACGCAGAGGAGGTGGCGGATAGGTGTGCCGGGGTACGATCTGCTCGGGTTATTCTTACAGGTTCCCTCGCCTCCACCACCACCCTTCTATACAACGGTGTCGCTGTTTTGAATCGTTTTTCGCCAATCCGTTCCACTTTCTCGAAATCGTTTCTGAAACCTGTTCGCGTTAACCTCTTAATAGGCGACTATCGATCGCTAATACATTTTCGTTAAGTACGAGTTCTCGTTTCGTCGTACTTCGTATATATACGAAGTATATATACGTACGGCGCGTTAATAATTATTCCGTTCGTTATGCGTTGGTTTTTTCGCGGCAAAACCGTCGGCCGTGTTTATTTCGTACGACGCCGAATGTTTGGAAATGAAAAATCGTTTATAAGACTCGTTCCTTTTCGTTTCGACCGTATCGTTTAACGTATAAAATACCGTCGCCGCGTGAACTATGCCTTTAAAACGAAACGTACGTCAGGACCGTCGACGACAAACCACACGGTCGTTTCGTCCGAAAACGTCCGTCAACGTAAACGGTGTATAAATATCGCGCAATTTCCACGCCGTGTATCTGGAACGCTCTAATTTTTTTACGATAGTCGCGAATCTACATTGGTGGTTGGCCGGCTCCCGTCGGGAAAAGTTCGATATTTCTGATTCCCTCCCGGCGCTTTAATTCAAACACCGTTTGTTAGAAATTAAACGTTTGTTTATTTTAAAGACTTACCAACAACGAACCGGTTTCGATCGGACCACGTTTGTGTGTCGGCGTGTGGGGCCTTTGTTGTTGACACGCGCGTTACAAATTTAGTGGACAATATATACGAGAATTTTGATACGTTATTATATCCGCGCGTAAAAATACTCGATGTTTGACCCACTCTGTATAGCGGTTATTGTTGTCGTTACTTTCACGTCGTCGTCGACCGAACATTGTTTTTTTTTTTTTTTTGGATTACACGAAAAATAAACGAATAACAATTACGGACGAGTAACTCGGCTATTCGATAAAATTCGGGTTTTCTTCGTCATTCCCACGGGTCCGGTATTCGTTTCGCCGTGTTAATCGTGAAACGACCGGGGGGTGGGGGGTCACATTCCGTTCGGCGAATGTACGTCGTTTGTGGACGAATCGCGCGCGTACGTAGATTTCTAAACGGCCCGCGGCAAAAATGACGAACGGTTCGTTTGTCTAACAGTGGCCGATCGTTATTCCGATATCGTCGTAATGGCGTTTCGTACGTACACGGCAACGATATAATATACCGCGTGTACTGGACACGATACGTTACGAACGTCTGACGTCAACGCCCGGCCGGGACGAGACACTACTTTGTAAAACATCCACCCGGCGTGGGTGTGTGTTTTTACGATTTCCGCGTAATACGCGCGGCTACTATTGCTGTTTGTTGTGTATACCGCACGTGGGACGACCGTTTTTTTCCAACGTCGTTTTGCCAACGGTCGATAAACAATTAATAACGCGGAACCGTCGCTGTTTATGAACGCGAACGCTGCCCGGGGCCCCACGCGCTCGAGTAGACGCACGCGCGTTCTAATTAATAATAATAATAATATTGCCGCTCGGACGTCTAGTAGTTTTTCGATCTTTGTGTCAAGGAGAGACGTGTACGTTCACCACCCCACCCCTCCTAGCCCTTCTTACGTGCCCGAATTTCGTTTACAGGTTATACCGTGGGTGGGCGCGGTGTTGAAGGGTGAAACGAAATACGGAAACGTGTTCGAAATTGCGTTCGAAATTACTCTCGAAATGTTCGTCCGCTTATCCGATATCCGCGCAAATAATCATCGTACGTTTTCGCCAATAGGGCGAGTGACATCCGAACGAAAAGTGCGCATCTCCCTAGCACCATCCGAACATCTTGCGTATTGAACGTTTTTCAATCGCTTTTTTTTCCTCCGACACAACTACTCGAGATTTCGTTATCGGTTAGTTCTTCGTATGGGTAATATGTTTATCCGGTACGTTTAATTTATATTTAAACGTTTCGTTCGAATAATATTAAACCGTTATTAATTACGGTTATTTCGAGTTTTAATTGATACGAAGTGTTTAAATAGTTACATAAAAAAAAACAAAACACTCTACCGTCGAAAATGATCGTTTCGTTCGCCTCTGTAATAATAGATAACCGATATCCGTATCCCGAAATAATTGTTTCTAATTATAATATTCGTCGTACGCTCTCGAAACACGCGCCGTTTTTTTTTTAATTATAATTTTCCGCAATTGTAAAAAAAAAACGAAACAATAAATAAACCGAACGCTCGCGGACTCCGAAGTGGTTAAGTTGTTTCATTACGCGGCTGTAGTATTTCGATACGTTCTTCGCGTCCATTTTCTATATAGCACATTAGCGGACACGACCATGCTCTCCATCGGCCCACAAAACCGAGCGCGTGCGACGGATTCCAACAACGAAATTCTTCGAAGCGTGTATTCTTCGCCCTCGTTCGGGCTTTTTCCAATTTTTTTTTTCTATAACCGTTCCGTTTTCGGATTGACGAAAAATCGTTTGAAAACTGTCTCGCTCTTCGTACGGCCGAAAAATGTGTATCGGTTTTGCTCGTTCCGATCACGTTCGACGTGTTACCACCCCGCGTATCGATTCAATTCTTACACATGTAAGACGAACCACCTCCTGGACAACACCGAACTTGTCCCGGCCTTCCCCTCCGAAGGTTTATTCGCGTTTGACGAAGAGTTCGAGTTTGTAGAGAAGCGTACGCGGGGGAACTTTTTTTTCAAAATCGTAATTCCGTATTTTACGAAGTTATCCGATTGCGCGCGACGCACACTTGTCAGGGTTCGATATTTTCCGCTCATAGACGTATTCGACTACGTACTTTACGTCCGTGTAGTGTTTTGCCATTAAATATTCGTCTCGTACGATATTTCGCTACGCCCACCCTACCTCATCCCCGTGTACGTTCCGTCAAACTTTTATCTCGCCGTACAGAATCGATCAATTTACGTGGGACCTGAAACACGCGACTACGTAGGTATTATTCTAGTGGTCGCGTCACCGGCGTGTTTACGTCGTCAACTAAACGGATCTTTCCCCTCCAAAACGAAAAACAATTCGCGTTACGTCGTCGTTTACACGAGTCGAGTGGTCGATATTTTAACTATCGTTCGACCCGTTAACTTCGACGTATATTCTCGTCATGTTTTCGGTCGGCGTGGTCGTTATTAAGACGGTCGTACGCGATTTTCTCCTCCCGGATTTTCGCGCGCTGTCCGTTGACGGGTCGACGGTACGGGTTCCGCGAAAATCCCCGAAACGCGCGACTCCGCCGCATAACGGGGTCCGCGATAAAGTAGTAATATTTAGATAATACCGACCACATTACGTACGTGTAAATATTCCGTCTTCGCGGCCGCCCAGCGCGCTCGTACGGTTGACCTAAAAATAGCCGGCGGTGGGGGGAGCCGTTGTTCTATTCTCCCGTCGCCGTGCACACACCTCTCTCTCTCTCTTTCTCTCTTTCCCGAGTTTCACCGTAAACGCGCGACGTACGGCCGCCGCCGCCGCCGCTGCCCACTTCCGAGGCACTCCGACGGTCGCCACCGCCACTCGTGTACGCGCGTCCGTCACACGCTCTGTTCGCCGGCCGCCAAGTGGAGACGTTCGCGCGCTCGCGAGCTTGCCCGCCCGCCCGCCAGTTACGAATTTCGCGTTGTCCGTCGCGCGTGTCCGTTTTCGGTTGTTTTGTCGCCACCGCCGCCGTCGTTGACCGGACGCCCGCCCGTTTTACCATACCGCGAAAATAATATGAGAATGAGCGATATGACCGTGTGCCCCGTGGCCGCCGGTAGACATTCGTTTCTCGATTCGTTCACCGTCACCAAAGCCATCGAACAATTTGAAAAACTTTTATCCGGCAAAGTGAGTTACCGTCATTATCAGTAAACCACCCCCCTCGTATTTGTGTATCGTGCACGTTTAATTCGTACGTCGTAATTATGTAACGCGGAAAATGAGGACGCGCGCGCGTGCGCGTTTCGACTGCCGTGAACCGACGTTATATTTACGCGGAAATACCCGACTTGTAATTTTAAACGGTCCCCGCCACCCGTCGCGATACCGTGTGTGTAAATTCTACGACGGACGGGTGGTATAGAAGACGACCGACGGGTTTTTCTTAGTTCTCGCAAACCGAAATTTATTCGCGAACGATATACTCGTCCATGTACTTACTATTCGTACTTACCGGCCGACCATGGGCAACGTCAACTCGCGGGTATGTACTTAAAAATTTACCACGCACGCGCACACTAGCCCGTCACCGCGACAACGATGGGCCGGAATAATCGTTTTCGACCGATCGCTTTTCGTCGTTGCCGATGGTCTCTCCCTGGTCATCGCGCGCGAATACGCCACGCGTATTTGCGTGGAACGATCGGTCGGTCGGTCGGTCGGTAATGTACTACCGTGGTCGCGGTTCTGACAAACGCGTCGGATTTTCGTTCGTCCGTAAATAACCATCGTCGTTCGTATTCGCGATATTTCGGGCGGAGAACGGTACCATTTGTTGTACGGTCGCGTTTCGCTCGTGACGATCACGTGTAGCGCGAGTGGAAAAATTACCGAGGCGTGTGGGCCTCGGCGATTCCGAAGTACGCGAATTCGTGGTTTGAACCGAAAACGGCCACGGTCGTACGTATGTTACACGAGCTGTGGTTCGCGATTCTAGCGCACGTCCGTTTTCTTCGTTCCGTCGTCGAAATGAACGTACGGTCGCCCCGGTGTTTTCTTTTTAAATAACGATCGTTTTTCTAACGGCTCGCTCGAGTACGCCGCCTCTATCCGTCGTCGCCCGGGCCGTACACCGTAATCGAACAATATCATTTTTGCGTATTCAATTACCGTTTTGACCTTTTTCGCGTAAAACAATAGACCCGCGGCGGTCACCTTTGATCCTTCATTGAATTTCGCGTTAAATCATTAACGCCGCGCCGTTCTCTTACTACTACTACTACTACTACTACTACTACTACTACACTTCTACTGGTTGTCGAGGTTGTTTTACGTAAATGCGTTCGACAGAGTACACTTTTTCCGTTCCGGTCGGTCGACCCGCTTTACGTTCCCGAATAAAAAATAATCGATTTATATATATTAACCGAACAACTCGCCTATTCTTCGTGTTCCAAAGAGAACGCGCCGCCGACCCGCGACCGCATTAGCTATAATAGCGTGGGCGAATAGCACAACAAGGTAAGCGACGAAATGCCCTTTATTTACCGTTCGTTTAACTAAATAGCTCCAATTTCGTTTCGAATCGTTCGCTAATAAAACCATCGCGAGTTAAACCGAAAGTGTGTTGAACGTGTATTGTAATAAAATTCCGTCGTCGTCATTATCGCGAACTCGAAAACCCGGGGGAGGGGGCCGATTTATTCCGCGGCATGCACACAAACGAGGAAGAAGCCGCGTTGTTTTATAACAAGGGGGCGAGAGGGAGGGCAACATTATCGAGTTGCTGTAAAAATACACCCGGTCGTTTAATTATTCGATTCGTGACCGACGTGTGTTTACTACTTCAACACGGCGGCGGCGCTTGTACCGTTTAATAATTGCCGACGACGTAATAATTGTCGTCACAAAGAAGGCGACGACGACGACGCGTGTCCGTGCGTCGTTCAGCGAAACCGCGCGCGGACGACGATCTGTTTTCGCGCGCCCGTGTGGTGGTCCCGTAGAGTTCTTAATCGTCCGCGGCACGCGTCGTTTGTCCCATAATCGCCGACGTCCGTGCCGTCTATAGTTAGTAACAAGGAATTCCGCGGATATCGCCGACGAATCAACAATTTCGATTAATAACTGTCGCCGCCCAATTAACGGTGTTTCCCGATAATGTTCGAGCGTAGATAATGTTATACGTAACGTCGGATTTTACAATACGGCGTGTTACGACACAACGTACCGGGTACGTCATGAGATCTAAAGTCCTCTTCGCGTGGACGCGCGATTAGTCGTTTCGTTCTCATTTTGTGTCGCGTGCCTGTGTACGCGACGACGTTGATTACAAATCGAATTTCGAATATAACTTTGGAACGTCCGTACGTATATATAAATGTGTGTGTGTGTGTGTATATATATATATCCGAAAATCGTTGGACTGAGCATCGTTATAATTGGCCGGTGTGAACGAATAAATCGGATAGTTCTTCGCGTACGTACGTAGGAGAGGAATCGTTACTTTCAACGTTCGTTGATTACGAAATATACGTAACGATCGTAAATCGTGCACGAGTAAAACTGGCGTTAGTAGGAGACTGTGGTGGAAGCGGAGAACTCGCGTAGGAAAACGGCGCGGGGGATTACGTTGGTCGTATACGACGTGTGTACGCTCTTGCCGTCTCGACCCTTACCGGAATAATCAAACGACGCCGACACCTCGAGGAGGAATATCACGAGCTTCGTTTTTAAAAAAAAAAAACGTGTACACGTTCTTGCGTCGACCTTTATTATTATTATATTAACCGCAGCCGCGCGAAAATGTACTACTCGGCGACATTAGGCGTGTGAATGACGAAAATCGACGGTGAAACGCCGAAGAGACGACGACACGCGTCTCCTTCTGCGGTCGAATAAAGAGAGAAAGTTTACCGAGGCCGACGACCCCGGCGAACGAAGGAGTCGGATTCGCCGCGCTACTTTTTCGCTGTTCGTTTTACCGCCCGGATGTTTTTATGATAACGCGTTTCGCGCGACCACGGTGGGAAACGGTGTTAGTTCAGGAATTTCGTATAGAGTTCCTCCGCTAACGGATCGAACGTCTATAATCCCAGCTAATATATACTCCGCGAGAGCGTATATCGATCGGCTAATTAAAGCCTAAAATAGACACGCGCGAACAATAACGATTTCTAAAATTGGATTTAAGAAAACGCGCGCGCGACGAACGTGTAACAATACGCGATTTCTCGTGACGTCAAAACGGGCGCGCGTACAATGCACGAAACATAACACAGTAGCCGTAGAGAAATATCGGCGGAAAATTAATAACGACGAAAAAAAAATCGTCTTCCGTCGTTGATCGTTGTCGATTTCAACCGTCGCAAATATAAACATCCACGATAGCCGCCGCCGTCACGCGCTATATTATACGCTAAAAAAAACATTCGAGTCGAGGGGTCATCGTGGTCATCGAATATATAAATCCAAAACATTCCAATTTTAGAGCGGACAATCGCTCTTGACTGACGTACATCGCGATAACGTAACAAGACGATTCCTATTCTTGTTCTTATCGCGTTATTTTATTTTTTTTTCCGTCTATATATAGATTGTACAATAGCGTTAAATATATTCGCGGCCGATTTTATTATTATACGGTCGAACCGAATGTAATAAAAATCGTCGCGTTTTGGTAACGGTGTAGGACACAGTTTGCCCTCGAACCACGGGACATTTTCGAGAAGAAACTCCGATCGACAAATTTCGAAAATGGCGACCCCCCCCCACACACACACACATATATATATTTATCGCGACCGGACGACGGGGTACCGTCGTAAACGTGTTTAAAATGGACGGACGGGTGGGAGGAAGATTTGTTCGTTTATTCGAATAGCGTCCGAAATATCGAAATTGGAAATAACAAACGGGTTGTTGTAACGTTCGAACGCTGACCGATAAACGGGCGAACGTAATCGAATAATTATTAACGATAAAATAATCGGCGGCTACGGCGCGGTCGAAAGGTTCGCGGTTTAATGATGAGTTTCGACGTACAATAAAAACGAATTGATTAAAATTTAGCCCTCCCCCGGACTACTACTGTCTTCGTTAATAATAATCAACCTATACGGTCGTCCGTTGAAAATGAATTACTCGGGAACGCGCGTAATAATAATTGTTTACCGACGACGACGACGACGACGTTATGTTGTTGTTACGGTGTTCGTTTAGTACGCCGCGGATGGTAGCGGAAGGTGGTCGTGTATAATTAGAGGACGCACTCGAATCGTAGTTCTTTTAATTTCGGGACATTCGAAACCCCGGGGACGCATTCGCCGAGAATATAAACATTTCGACACACTGACGGAATTAGTACAACGTTACTATTTTCATAAGCCGCCGCGACGACGGCGTTCCTTATCGGCGTTTCCGAAGTTGCGCCGTTCAGGCGTGTGTTTGTTTATCGTTTTTCCCCGCGAACGTGCCGGCCACGTGACGCCACCGCGATATTAATTACCGTTTCACGTTCGAATCGGTTTGGCCCCCTCGTCCCGCGTGTTTTTACGCCATACCTAGTTTCACATCACGGACGGCCGCCCCGCTCGGGGGGTATACGTACACGTCGGCTGGCTGGACGAACTTTATCGTTGTACGGCAACGCTTTGTTGTAACGGATGGTATCGGCTGGAGGGAGACGCGCCGGAATCGTTCGGTAGCGCTTGTTTTTATTTTTAGAAATTCGTCGCGCCGCCGCTCTGTCGTAAAAAACAAACCGTATTTTCCACCGAATCTCTTTCGAAATCCGCCGTTCGGCCGAAGCGCGCGCGCGCGGTTAGGTTCAAAAACGAGATTGTGTGACGCTCGCACAAGCGCCCCCCCCGTGTTGATTTTGGTTCCTCGTCGCGTTACACGTTCGTCCGTAGCGAGGCGAAGAATGTGTTGTCCACCCGCCCGATTCATTCGGTTCTCTCACGGCTTATAGCAACCGGTGGTTACGGTATGTGTGGTGTGTGTTATTTATCGAATAGCGTACCCGCGAGGTTCAGCGGATATTCCACGGCCGCCCCCCCTCACGAATATTGAATCACCCCTTTCGTCGTAGTAAACCGCCGTCGATTCGAACCGTACGCCCACCCCCGTGGTGTGGTGCCACTAAACAAACAAACGTCGGGCGTACTTTGTCGACACGTCGTAACCTGCCGCGGTATTCCTCCGGTAATATTCTTGACGACCAATGTTTTCCAACGTCCGCGTCTCCGGTCCGTACGGAAAGAGAGTTTGTACTACACGCGTTTCGTCACGACGCGCCGCGGGTGACCTGAAAATGATTACAGCGTTTTGACGGGCGGCCACTGTCCAACGATTTTTTGGCGAATACGTTTTCGTGTAGCCCGCACGGACGACACACAATATTCCAACCCCCGAACGTGTTTAAAATACCCCCCCCCCGATTTATCCGTCGGACCTAATTAACGTAAAAGTACTTCTCCAAAGCCATCGCCTCTCGATCGGGAAAAAAGAAACGACGACTCGTCCGATAAATAATGTAATATAATAATCGATTTCCCGTTTGTGTCCAACCAACTCCATCATTAGTAGTAGTGGGAGCGCCTACGTCGTGTGCGGGCGTTAAGGTATTCGGCAAACGTTTAATGAGCCAACACGATCGTCTTTTCACGTACGACGAGAGGGAATCATAAATAATTTGGTCACGCGACCCGGTCGATCGATCATGCGACCCATCGGCACCGTGTTCTTCGTTGTTCAGAGGTGTGTGTAATGTCGAACGACGGGATGAGACGACCGTCCCGGGCCGAAAACACGTCGTGTTAAAACGAGGCTAATGTTTTTACGCGTACTTCGTCCTACACGCGTTAATTACCGAGGGAACGTATTCGTAGTGTATGTTCACGCCCGATTTTCGAGCGTCTCTAATACGGGCGGTGTTGTTCGATCAATCGCAATCATCCCCACCCCTCCAGGGGATCTTTAATTCCCCTACCTCGCACCCCGTTATTATTGTTTTTTCGATGGTAAACGTTGTTTCGGGTGATTTTTTTATTTGGCGTCGTTTCGTCTTTTTTCTTCGTTGCTGTGATTGTCGTGTTGTAATAAGTCGACGCGTCGTAAACGTGCGATATTTTTAGAATTTTCGTACTTACGAAAAAAAAAAACGATTAAATCGATTCGAACCATACACGTGTGTGTGTGTGTATGTGTGTGTGTGTACGAAGTTCGCCTTGACCGTTGGCCGCGTACACCGATTGTTCGGAACCATTAGAATTCCGAGGGCCACACGTTGTCCGTGTTGTGTGCACACGCGCGTTCATTAGTATGGAAGCGACAAAATCGCGTCGTGCGTGCCCCGTCGTTTTGTCCGTAAGACGGCGGGCTGGGTGCCTTCTTTTTTCGACGACGAAAGGCGGAAATCGGACGACACCGCGCGGCGCGCCGCCCGGAATAGTCGACGACGGTCGCGCGTATACGAATAATAAAAACGTAGTAGCCTCCTATAACGCGTGTGTCCGTGTTGTGTTTCAGCAAACCGATAACGAATGGAAGCAATGCGGCGATTCCGTGACGTCCGCGAAGAAGAGCCACAAAAAGGAAAACTCGTTGTTGAAGTTTCTGGCGTTGGTACGTACGCGAAACGGACGGCCCGTCGTCGTCGTCCTTTGGTATAACGGATTTTTCGTACGTTTTGTAGAACGCTCTGGAACTCAGCGCGCCCGCCAGCGACGTACTTTTGCGCAACAACGGAACGGCGACGACCACTGTCGGCACCGTCGTCGTCCCATCAGTGACGACGACGACGACGACGACGACGGTCGACGTCGAAGTCCAAACGAAATCCGCCCAAGAAACCGTCGTAACCGCGCAGTCGGCTACGTGTAGGACCACCGCCACGGGTGTCCCGCAACAGCAGCAGCCTTGGTTCCAGTTGTCCGGACATCCGGACTGTTTCGCGCCGGCCGGCGTGGGCACCATATGGAAAAAGTGCAGCGGCGGCACGGAACGCGACGTGTACGAGGCGCTGTCCAACGAGCCCAGTCTCCAGGACATCGTGCCCAAGTATTACAGGGAAGTCGAGTACAACGGGCAGACGTTCATCGAACTGCAGGACTTGTTGTCCGGCTTCAGGGATCCCAACGTCATGGACATCAAAATGGGCACCCGCACGTTCCTGGAGTCGGAGGTGAAGAACACGTCGGCGCGCCAAGACCTATACCTGAAGGTGAGCGCGAACGGCGGTTTTTTCCATCACCCGGGATCTAGGTGTCTACTACAACCAGCCACCAGGTAGGGGATGGCCCAACAAAACAATCGGGCCGCGCGCGTCCCTTAGCAGAGAGAGAACGCGTCTGGTTTTCTTCGACGCCCGGTGGGACGGGGCTCCTCCGAGGAGGCCACACGTCTTCTTACGTAAGAAAGTGTGGGTGCGATAGAGAAGGGGCAAATAGGTTAGCCTAATCCAAGTTCCCTCCGTTCCCCCCTCCCTCCCATAAAAAAAAAAAAAACGCCCCCGATTCGATCGTTCGTCTCGTTGCAGATGATTTCCGTGGACCCGGACGCGCCGAACGCCGAAGAACGTAAACTACAAGCGGTCACTAAATTGCGGTACATGCAGTTCCGGGAACAACAAAGTTCGACATGTAGCCACGGTTTTCGCATCGAAGCCATGAAGGTAAATTATTATCCGACCGCCTCGTTTTTTTTTCATAAATCCCACCTACCCCCCGCGTCGTTGTCGCCGCTGGATACGAATTGATCGTTTTTTTTTAACCGTCGCCAACGTTGTTTGTTTGCGTAGTTCCGCGGTTCTCCGCCCGTCACCGACCTGAAGACGGTGAAGAGCGACGACGAAGTGAACAACACCCTGGCATTGTTCCTGGGCGATCGCCACGATATCAAACAACGGCTGGTCGCCAGACTCAACGAGATACGGTCGAAATTGGATAGGTCTCATTATTTTAAAACTCACGAGGTAAGGTGGCGGTGGTGTGGTACCCCTACTTTCCCCCCCCCATATACGCGATCGGACTCGTCATTTTTTGGACTTTTTTCGCAGATCGTGGGCAGCAGTATTTTGATTATTTATGACGACGTCAAAGTGGGCGCTTGGTTAATCGACTTCGCCAAAACGAGACATGTACCGGAAAACATGGTGCTCAACCACAGACAGCCGTGGGTGCCGGGCAACCACGAAGAGGGCTTCTTGTTCGGGCTCGACCATCTCATCGAGGTTGGTGTGGCGTCTACACTACCATTTCTCAGTTGTGTAACAACTTTGTATTCTTACGTCGTCGTTCGTTTTCAGTCGATCGAGAACTCGCATACTCCAATCTCGAAAGACTCTGTGGCCACGTCCAGCTCCATCAAAGTGGAAACGTGAGAAGACGCTTACGAAGAGGAGAGGAATTCATCTAGTCAATAAAACACGTTGTCTTCGCCAACGCCACTACTATTACTTACCCTACTATATTACTACTATTAATACTACACCGACACACACAAATATTCGATCGTGTTGTTTTTTGTATCTCGTATCGTCAAAATTCGTAAGCCTTTTTTCGTTTTCTCGTTCGCCATAAGCAGGCCCGTTGTATAATTTATTGTTTTTATCTTAATTGTAACCGCGGTTGGTGCGCGCCTACTGACGACTGATTCCCCCCCTCCCCAACTCAGATGGATTTTTTTTTGTTTTTTGAAAATTAAATTCGTCGACCAACATACACATTTTGTGCGGCTCGTACCATCCCTAACCAATCCTCTTACGAAAATCATCAAGCTTACACACGCCAAAATTCTCGATTCACTAAAACGTCATCGCCCAGTATTAACGTTTTGTATAAATCGCGTTTTTATTTTATTTTTCTTATATATTTGTGTACAATATTAAATTATTTCTACGTAAATGCCTTTGTTTTCGTCATTTTAACACGATACTGTCATATGTACCAAAATTCTAAACGTCCGTAACAGTTAATTTTTATTACACGAAAACCTACATTTTAGACGAATATATTTATATATATTCGATTAAAAATTATTTTTCGATCATTGTTTTTGTGTCTTTTGGTTTAAAAAAAAAACGATTTCTGTAGATACCGTACTTAAACGTATATGTTTGTATGTAAGTTGTCATTTGTTAAATGATATTTATCTGTGTATACGACGTACTTATAATCACTTAATAAACGATAATAACTATATAGACATAATGCACACAAATTGATGTAATATGCGACAAATTATAAGACAAAAAAAATCTACTGGTTTGTCGGTTCCTTAAACTTTACTAAGATGATCGAATTCGATATTACGGTTACTCGAGCGTCGATCGAGAACGGTAATTACGAAAAAATTGAATCGTTAATAACGTTCGCCATCTAAACGAAAACTAATTTACAATTCGTTTGTTCTCCAAACGACGATTGTTTGTTCGAAGGTTAAAAATCAACAAGTCTGTACTACGCATGTTTAAATTAATATAATATTGGGACAACGACCGTATTGTTCTACGATTCTGGTAATACATCCGAGCGTCGTCACCATTTGGATAGGCAAATTAAAATACTTGGTACAATTGTGCGCAAATAACAGTAACGATACGTTACTGTAGACGTGCTGTTCGCCGATGTTGTGACAAATTCGTTGTAGTAGCCCATAAATGTTGAAAACTGCGCAACTACGGCAATATAAAAATGGCCGTTCAATAGTAAACAGAGTTTTACAGCTGGATATTGGATAAGCGTCGATAGAATGCAGTAAATGACAGCTTTCATTTCGCTAATCGCAACCATAATTGATGTCAGAAAATATTGAAGGCTTAAAATTGACTTTATATTTGATATTCGAATTAACGATCAAATAATAAGCAAATATTCACTTAGATGTTTAATAATAAAATAAAGTTATACACACATAAATAGGAATTAAATTAATTCTTTCAACGTGACACCTTCATTCTCAGCTGCATCGGCTATTTCAGCAGGAACAAAGACTTCAGCTTCAACAGCTGCTTTAGCTTCAGCTGCTTTAGCTTCAGTTACTTTAGCTTCAACAGCTACTTTAGCTTCAGCAGTGGCTTTGGCTTCAGTTTCAGCAGCAACTTTGACTTCAGCTTCAACAGCAGCGACATAGTCTTTTTCTATAGTGGCCATATCGGCAGCAGTAGCACCAACGTCTTCATATGAATTGCTCATATGTTCGTCTCCAACATCGTCTGCAATCACTTCTTCCATAAATTGATTAATTGTGACTTCTTCAACATTGTGGTCTACATCCATACGCTCGACATTAGTTGTCGCTGCCTTAGCTACTTTACGTGATGGAGGTGGCACAAACTCTTCTTCAGACTCTAAATCGCTTGTTTTCTCATGCTGCTCTTGATGTTTCTTCAATGCCACCTTTCTTGAAAACACTCTGTTACAAGTTTCACAAATGTAACGCGAATCATCATCCCTGAAATTTTTTTAAAATAAATAATATATTATTCAGATTAATAACGACGAATAAACGGTAAAATGAAATATTACTTTTTCACTGGTACCACCACAACTCTTTTATTTGAATCATTGCATCTGAGTACATGAGCTCTTGCTGCAACTTCACTGAGCACACATGTCAGACACATTTTACAAACAAACACAGTACCATACTCGTTTGGCGAGTTATCATAGCGTACCATTGTACGAGGGCAAAACAACTTTGGCTTTGATTTCTTAGCCTTAGATGTGGCCGTAGTTTTCCTTCTCTTACGGGATTTGCAATTAACGAAAGGATTTTTCGTCATTTTTTCAAATATCCTGTTGGCAAACAAATCCAATTAAACCTATAATTATACACAAAAATACGACTACTAATTTAACGATTTAATTTTTGCTACGAATATTATTATCAAATTTGATTCTTAAACAAGTAACCATTTGAATTTTACTTCAAGAGTGCGTACATTATTTTTGTATAATGTCCGGTAAATATATAATCAAAGCAACACTTATGGCTTACATAGTAGACAACTAGTAAGTATTAACGTATTGTTGAATAGGAGAACATGCATCGTGTAAATGTGTCGGTGATTTCTACTGTTATTTACACAAAGGATATTTTGATAATACGGAGAAACTGCCAACGTATACAAAATACGTTTGCGAAATCTAAATAATACGATCTGCGATGATGTTTAAATACAGAGAAGTCTCGAATTATATTAACCGACAAATTTGTTAATGGTACCGACAGTACCATTAAAAAGTTATACAAACGTCTACCACGAGAATTGACGAACAATTATCGAAAGAATAGAACAATTTGTTACAATTAACTAAATTCGCTTATACATAATGACCCGAAGGAAATAAACAGTTTTTTAAAAAAAATTCAAAAATTTAAATGAAATTCGAACTAAGCGCATACACAAAACATGCATTTAGGTACGCAACGCGTGGTATGTCAACATCTTGATAGGTTTTTTTAATTTCCAACATTTTTAACCGTATATATATAAATATGATGATATGCATCTTGGACATACTCAATCGTTTAACAGATTTTCCTTCGAAATTAAATACGCATATTTACGCACGAATATATAAGCGACGATACTTAACCCGCAGTGAAAAACTAAAATGGTAAACTACCAACGTACGTCGGTACGTACAGTAAACGACTAACGTCGTTGAATGAAAATACTCGGCAAATGGTTATGTCGAACGGGAAAATCGGAAGTAAACATCCTCGCGCGACTACACGATCGACACGCATCAAAACGTCGTCTTTCCAACCCACGACGAATTTCAAACGTCGGGCCATACGAAAAGATTCGATTTGAAACGATCGTATATGGTCGCCGCGTATGGGATTGTCACTAAAGTGAAAATGACGACGAAAACAATTGGGTATTTACGACCGAGCGCGTCCCGAATTTTCAGATTAATAACAACGCCGGCGAAACGCGAACGTACTCGCGAAACGAAATCGACTATTAAAACAGAAACACCTTACCTTTTTCCACGGAACAAACAACAAACACGAAACAATCCACGAAGACTTAATGCACGTAGACGTTGAATACAAAGAAAATATTATCAACGATGAGAATGTATGAAACTCATTTTTGAAAACGGGCCGATAGCAGTCGTATTCGGACCGCGGCTACCATTGACGATAATACGCAACCGAAACCGTGGTTGCGTATTCCTACCAATCACGGAAAAAAATTAAAAACGCGTCGTTGTCGGCGCGATGACCATTTCTCGATCGTGGGGGCACCGCGACGTCTTACAATTATTGACTACGCGCGTTTATTTCATTTTTTACTCCGTTTGAAAAACATAATCGAAACGACGAAAAAATTTGTAACTAATTAACGACGTATTTGGGGGAAACGAATTATCCAACCGAGAGAAGAAATCGCTATTTTAAAGTTTAGACAGTCTGCACACTGAAGAAACCAATTTTATGAAATTAAAAAAAAAAATTTCATATTTGTCGTACACCGATGAAACTAAAAAATGTATAGTTTCAACAATGTCGTCTGATGATGAGGATGTTATATTGGTGGCTTCGTAACAAAAAATAGGAAACGTAGATATTGGATTTTTAGTAAAAGTCCACAAATAATATTTATAAAATAAACAAAGATAATATTGATCAAAATGTCGACAACGTTTATGTATATTATTATGTCTATATCAACACTATACAATTAGCACGATAAAATACTATTTATACTTTCATATACTATTTATTACTTTTTACTATTTTTATGCTGTATAATATAACGCTAATATATTATATTAAAATATGATATATATAACATAAACATGTACACACAAAATTACAATTTAAAATAAATAAAAACTGTCATGACTGACGAAACTTTACTGTTGAAACCAAAATTACAAGTTTCATGAAACCGCGGTTGCGCAACTATGAAAAATTTTTGTTTCATGAAACTCAGTGTGCGCGTCTATTTGACTTTTAATTGAACGGTTTCACGAAACAAAAATTGTTTCACATTTCGTGAAATTGGTTTCTTCAGTGTGCAGCCCGCTTTACCCACGGAGTACTATTACGGACACGATAGCGGGCGGACGTTCAAAAAACGTGGACAACTTTAACGACTACCCCTACATCTACGAACGATGGAAAACGATTGTCGTTTCAAATTTCGAGAGAAAAGCGTATAGGTCTTACAACGACGGCGTGTTGTTTATTTTATCCGTCATCGCTTTTTCATAGACGAACGCTCCAATTTCTACTACTGTCCCGAAAATCGTCCGGTACAACAATTATCGGCACATTTTAATTGAACCGAATCTGCTTTGATTCTTTATAATTCCAAAAAAAAATTTTCCCGAACGCTCGAATTTCGTACAGATTATTATTTATCTATAATAATACCGCGGGTAAGCGACGCTTTTATCAATTTTGAATAGACTATAGCGTTTTGGAAATTTAAATAATTTCCAATTTCTTCGTGTTTCAATACAATTTTCAATTCTATCACCGAACACCCGAAAATACAACACTTACCATATTATATTCCAATACCGAAACAATTCAGAGCCCTTCGACTTATAGACTATATCCACATAAACTTTATACATACAAGTATAAAATGATCGTTTTATAATTTTTTTTTTTAGAAAAAATAATTCTATATTAGACGTTATTTTGAAGCATAACCGAGTGTGCGCGATTAAAAAAAATACTTGTGTACTAGAAAATCAATTTTCAAAATTGTTTTACCATTAACATTATTGGATTGTTCCTATAACTGAGATTTAATCGTTTATCGACAAATTAATAATAATATATAAGTATACCATTTTAAATGTACTAGATAGAAAGTAGAAACTAATATACAATATGTTTCATTTAAAAAAATTGAATCGAGAATATTCTTATGGATTATTTCAATAACTATCTGTACATACGTCAATGTTTGATTACCTATTTTACTATCCTTATAGATTTTTTCGTTAATAGTTATTTCATATTTTGTTCGAAAAAAATTTCAAAATGACAAGAGCACATGAAAAATATTACACGAATGATAAAATTTCTAACAACTTTGGGTATTGCCTTGTATAAGTTATACACTCGTATGTACTGTACACATTAAAATTAATTAATTACCTTCGCTTAATACATTTTGTATATAATTATTAAGTAGAAACGCGATAAAATTTCCAATTTAATACATATTTTATAATAAAGTAATACGAAAACACATTACTAATAACATGTCAATAGCTGTATATATTCAACATTTACGTAAAAAAATAAAATCAATTGCCAAACATTTACAATCATAAATTATTACATATATATATATACACTCAATAGTATATGCAAAAGGTAGGGTCCA
The DNA here is from genome assembly GCA_025469175.1 of Geopemphigus sp. TES_GeoC_2020. Classification (NCBI taxonomy): domain Eukaryota; kingdom Metazoa; phylum Arthropoda; class Insecta; order Hemiptera; family Aphididae; genus Geopemphigus; species Geopemphigus sp. TES_GeoC_2020. The sequence goes on along the minus strand of JAIPRN010002133.1, from coordinate 11,392 downwards.
ACTTCCTTTCATAATAGACTATCAGATTACTTTATAATTACATCTTTAAATTATAGTTATAAAATGAACCATTTTGTTTATATTTAATATTTAATAAAAGAAATTGTTTACCGAATAATTATTAGAATTTTTCATTACGATTATTGTATTAAAGTTTTTTTTATAATTAATAATAGAACAAAAATCGATTGAAATTTTTTATCGAAAATTAGTGGTTGATTTTCCATAAATATTTAAAATATACAATAATGTAAATTGCGTTCATTAATTGTATTTAAGAAAGGCCAGATAGTTAGAAATATGACATAAGCAGCAACTTGATTTATTTCACAAAAAAAAAACAAACTTTTAAAAAATATATATTTTAAAATTTGCGAAATGGCTATATTGGATTTTGTAAAAAAATTAAATTAATTTATAGAGTCACTCGTTGAAAAGTAGAAAAATCTAAAATACAATAATTATAGTGTTCCAATATTAATGAGAAAAGAAAATATTAAATAAAACAAAAATAATAACATCCATTTTTCAAATCTCCATGGAACACCTGTATATGTATTTATATAATCAACGTCTTAAAATATAGCATATGCTACTGAGTACATTTATTATAATCTATGAATTAATTATACTTTAAACATTGTACAATGAGTTTCTTCTTATGGTCTTTCAATGTTACTATAATACTTCCTTGTGGTAAATTCATCATCACCATACAATTGCTTCAGTTCACAGACATTTTTAACAACCTTCTGTTGACATTTACTAAAAGCTGATTTTTTCTTCGTGTAACAATGATCTTCATTTATGTGCGATTTTACAATATTTAGATTAAATTTAGATATATCTATTTTGTTATTATTCTAAAATAAAACAAATAAACTCAAATAATGTGGTAAATTATTTCAATTCACCGCCATATAATTAATCTAAATCATTAGATTATTACTAATATAATTTGTCGAATAGAATAAAATTATAAAATAAGTTTTTGATTTAAAGACAAAAAAATAGATAATAGATTGTTGCAAATGTAAAAGTACCATTAATATATTATAATACACGTAAGCAAATAAAATAAATAAGGATTTAGATTATTATTTAGGCTAATCGTTACAAGTGTTTATCATACTTACTTCGTCAGTTATATTATTATTACAAGTAGATATTTGTATATTAGTAAAAAAATCCATAGCGAAATCTCGGTTCTCTTAAGCGTATCTAGAAATTATAATATATATATGTTATTTTGAACATATAAATACAGTAAAGATTAAAAAATAATTTGGGATTCAGGTATTCCATGTAAGTGATTAATTCTGTTCCAGAAACGTTATATGATATATCTACATACCTGTGTACGTATTTTTATGAACTTAATCTTGACAAACTTATAATTAGCCTGCGTAACGTGTTTCCGTCACGAATTGCAAAATTTGAATAATAAGAAACAAAACTTAATAAATTACAAATACAAATTAACAAAACTTAAAAATCTAAAAAAAATCGTATTTTTGTCGTACCATATTACGTGTGGCAGGATACGTTTTCAAAAACGTATCCGCGCGCTGTCTCTAACACAATATCGGCGAATTCGTTTTTCTCACATCTCCATGCAAAATATCCGGACCGGCTACGCGATTTAATTCCCTAACGCGGCCACACTGTTAATCGACATTTCGAACACTGTTACTGAGCCAACTTTAAAATATTTGTTAAACGACTCTTTAGACGTTCGATTCAGATAACGACGGGTTCACTTGGCGAGTTATTGTAGATGTTTAAGAGTTTACCTATTGGACTTTCGTAGTCATTTACCCGATTTGCGAGTTTTTCGCCGCATCGTGTTTAATTGTTTTTACACCGTTGCCGTCAACCGTGAATCGAAACGATGAAAACAGTTTCAGAAAATGTCAACAGAAACGTTTCGGACAAGGTAAACTACATAAATAATAGCGACCGTGTTAAACACTACAAAAAATAAATTTCAGGTATCTAGTAAAAAAGGAGCGAGGAAATTTTTGCAAACGTTGCAACCAGCCGGTGGCGGTAAAGAAAATTTAGTCGGGACTGGTAGATTCACTGATAGGTAATATCCTATGAACTTATTGGTGTATCGTTGTTCGATAATTTTATATTCTTGTTTGACATTTGTGCTTGTTGTTTTAGTTCCTCTAACACTAAGTTATTAAAATCACAAGGTAAGGTTGAAGTAGAAGGGAGCTCAAAAGAAAAATCTGCTGTGGCAAAGGTGAATCCTTCTCTTTATAAAAAGTTAATTATCGATGATCTCACTAGCAGCAGTATGTATTTAATATTACCGTCTGTGTACGTTAAATAGAAATTAAGTGCGTTACAATAAATCAATTTTTTAGGTGGTCCTAGTGAAAAGTATTGGGAAGTAATTGCAGAACGTCGTAGGAAAGCTTTGGAAGATGTTCTAGAACAAAATCGTAAATTGCACGCTGTGATTATAGCTTTGGAAGAAGAAAACGCATCCTGTAAACAATTACTCGATGAAACTACTGATCTTGTAGTTACGTTACAGGTATATAATATATATGTATATATAACAATCGTATATAAATATTCCTCTATCAGAAACTGTAAACAATGTTTGTATCCAACAAGTCGTTTATATGATCATAATAGTAATACACAAGCATCAATATCTAATTATTAATGAAATTGTCATTGTGTTTTATAATAATCAAGACACAATTGTGGTAAATCCAATAACTAAAATTAAAAGTTTAACGGAAAGACATTATTACTTGTAGCAATTGATAAGGACAAAAAGACCAGTTTTGAAATTATTTATAGAATATTCGATTGACTTGAACTATGTATATTTTTACTTTAAGCCTATATTCAGATTCTAAAATTTATTATCAATACCTTTATGAACATGGATAATTTATTTTAGGAAATACTAAAGGATGAAGAGAATGAATCAGTTAAAAACGATGTTGATGATGAAAATTCTTCGGTTGCCTCTGAAGAATCAAGCAGTAACAACTCTTCTAAGGATAAATCTGAATAAATTTCATATATTTAAAATTAATTCATTATTTTGTATATGTTCAATTGGTTCATTTTTTTTTTTTGTTCCTATAAAGTAATCGTCTAATTTGTATCAACTCCAATATAATATCCCACTTAGATTATACAATTTTGAAGTATTAACGTCACTTCACTTTATAAAAATAATGTACTACAATTTTGTAATATAACAATTATTATGTATACCAGTTTTTTTAGTAGACATAGTTTGAAATATATTAGTAGCATATATAACACAGATTGAATACAAGTACACGCCGTTGATGACAATTTTTAAATAGTAAATCATTGAAAATAACCTGTATAATCGTTTGATTATAAACTAAAGGATAAAATGTAATAACTAAGATTAATTGTCAAAACAGTTTGGTTTGATAGATAAAAATCTTGTTCTTTATTTGATCTAATTAATAATTGTCATTTAGTTATATTAGCTTATATCGTATAAATAAATAAGTTAATACTTAAAATTTGTATTTTTTTAAACATAAAAAAAAATTTTTAAAATAGCCGAACATAATAATTAATAATTATAAATTTAAAAATATATTGGATGTATGATGTTACTAATATTACATATTCATAAAACATTGAAGTATTAACCACTAATTTAAAACGCTTCCCATAATTGTTTAAATTCTTCAACAAAAGGAACAACCAATTCGTGATCGTTAGAAATAAATGTATTTTCCCAATTATTGCGAACTCCCAATATAGTCCAATTCATGGATCCTAAAATAATTTTTTCATTATCGATAATAATAAATTTGTGGTGCATTAAATTAATATTATTGCCACAATCTCGCGACACAATTTTTTTAGCGATACCCATATAGCCCGTTTTCCACGTTGTTTTTAAATTGTCTTCATTTAAGATTAACCTGATATGAACCCCACGTTTATGAGCATCTATTATTGCATTCATAAACAGATTATGGCTCAACATGTACATACACACGTCTAAAGATTTCCGTGCTTCACTGAGCCATCCAATTATTCTGTATACTTTACATATACAACATTCGTTCGTTTGAAACATATTTACTGTAGATTTATAACGGTGAAAATCACAATATCGTTGTAATCCATGGAAAAATATAACTTCATTGCGTTCTTGATGTAAATAATTATATAATAAAGTTGTTGTTGATGCACTGAGGCAAGCCACTGCTATATTTATTAGAAGTTCCCTAATTGTAGTACACCTGTAAAACAATATATATATATATATATACATATTTTGGAACACAATGGTAATTTTTTGGGATACAAAATGAACAAAAAACATTAAAAATGAATATCTATTTTAGAAGAAAATAATTTCGCGTAAAAAATAGTTGATTATATACTTATAATAAACTAATATTTTAAGGACAAATTTATTACGATTATCATCGTTATTTATTTTTGAAAACAACCCGAATAGTAGATTTGTTAAATTAAAAACTAAAAACAATACGCGACTTAATTAATTGAATACTACCACACCGGAAAAGTCCATATCTAACGAATAATTACGAATAAATTACTGGGCATTCATAAAAAAACTAAGAGTACATGACACGCACATATTATACGAAATTTAAAAATTAAAAATAACCATCATACTTTATAATCATGATGATTATTCAACAGCTGCGCTTAATTCACATTTTAAGTTAAATTCTGAATAAATTATATTAAAAACGAATTTCAAACATCGTAGAAAAACCGGTTTGTACTCGAGTGTTCGTTTTTCACCGTTGGCTACATCAATTTGTAGGATAATAACGATCCAAGGCGAAAAAATGTCGAGTAATAATCGTCATAAAATTCGTATTCGGTATACGCGCGTGATAAGAAAATCAGCTCGCAACGGAAAGACAATAGATAACTTGGAGGAGGCCTCTTAAATTCTGGCGATATTTATTGTGAAAAAATGTCGGGAGACCGTATCGGGCGTATCAACTATAATCTAAACGTGAGCGAATAATTGGATTGCCGAAGATTTTATCTGTCACGTCGAATCGCGAATTTGGCCGAAAAATCGAAAACACGCCGAACTGGCGTTTAATAAAAACATTATTATTTAATAAAAATTTAAAATTAAAGAAAAGTGTGGCGTCGGTGGCGCCTATGTATTCAATTTGGATGAACTATTTTCGTAAAGCTTTAATTTTTTGTCATTTATATTAAAGGACATCATATCCGTATGTTTGTGTCTGAAGGGCAATACAATGCCGAAATAACGTTAAATTAAGCTATTTGGGTTAAATATATAATTAGAAAACACATTACTACATTCGAACAAAAGCGTCTCGTGGACGTTTTGTAAAATATTTAGCCAAGAGTTACAATGGGTTTTTACGAGATTTCGATTTTTAAATAAAATAAATAACTATTTGGATATAAAAAGGTTATACCTTATCCCTGTGATATGAACACTAAACGTCTTATTTAGAATAAAAATAAAACACTAAATTATAATTACCGCGAATAGTACTATTCTTAATATTTATTATTATTCTTTTTGGAAAATTGGCCATCATTTTTCGATTGGAAAGTTTGAGAAATTAGTGTGCATTCATTGCAACTACTATCTAGTTTTTAGGTTTACATGCTGGATCCAGGTCTCATCTCCAGTCACAATTTATGTGAAAATTATTCACTTTCTGCCTTGTTACGTTCGAGAAATTAATTTTCTGGATACGTTGAGCCTAGTGGACACCTGGGAGCTAAATTGGAGCCCAACGAGCACACAAATTGTAGTAAATCAAATTTTCAGACACGATTCTGTGTAAAATATTGCAAAAATTTTTGGAAAATCCTGTTGAAAGATCTGAAATCATAAAATGTCCGTTTTCTCCAATAAATTTGTGAACCTGGTGAATTACAGTTTTGGTCATGATCAATTTGTGCCCTTTGCTTCCTTCATTATGCACAACTATGCTTCTGTGATTAATACAAATAAATACAATATGGAAAAAAATTATTCTATACAAAATAACATTTATTTTTTGACTACATTTATATTTTAAAATTATTAATAATCATTTAAATAAATAACCTTCTTTTATTTATCAACGAGAACTAGTATTGGTACTGGTAGGATAATTTTGTTTGGCCAAGTATGGATTAAACTGAGAATTATACTTTTGTATAATAGATGGTTTTGGTTGTTGTTTTGGAACTTCTACTGGTTCGATTCCATTAATTTTTGCTAATATTTGACTAGCTCTAAACCTTTCTTCCCTTTCTCTCTTTAATCTCTTTTCTCTAAGTTTCTCCAAAACAGATTCGTTTTTTTCTTTGTCTTTATTTTTTTCTTTTTTCTTCTTTTTTTTCTTATGTTTTTTCGAGTTAGTATCATCCGTTTTCTTTACTAATTCTTTTGACGATTTCTTATCGGTTTGATGACCTTCAATATATTTCTTCATCACCATAAATGGATCGTTGTATATTTTAACTTTAGTATCAACTTCTTTATCAGTTTTACACAAGTCTAATCGTTTTGGTCTTTTATTATACCATTGTATATTACCAGTCGCTTCATCTGTATCTTGTCCTAAATAAGTTAGGTAACCAATTTTTTTTTCGTAAGATTCTTTTTCTTCTTTTTTTTCTTGTTCGTATTCTTTATTGTTACCCGTGTGAGCAACATGTCCATCCTCAAGTTCTTGGAAAAAATTAACATGAGTTGATGGTTCTTCTGATTTAGTTTCTTTAGGTCGATCTACAGAGTCATCATATCTTTGTTTAGATTTATTTCTTAATAATGTTAATTTTGCTTCTTGTTCCTAATAGAAAATACACAATTATTACAATTTATACATTTGTGTCGATTAGTAATAGATGTTTCAAACTGTTTAGATTTTAAACCAGACTAAATTAAATCTTCGGTATTCAACAGAAAAAATCAAACTGTACTATTAGGTCTTAGTTTAGTTTTAAATGCGAATTTAAAATTGTTTTAGAACTATTTACTTCAATTCTTCTATGTTCAAAATTATTGATTTTATTACTATAAAGTATATAATTTTATCATTAGTAATAAGTGTTGACAATAAAAAATTAAATAACACAAGAAGTCTGGTTCAACATTAATAACCACGGTATGACCAATATTTAGTAAAAATAGGATTAAAAACCCCAGTATTACATTTATTGTTTTTCACTTACAGCCAACTGTATTCTCATCTTAAGTTTTTTTTCTTCTTCAGCCGCTTGTGCTTCATCGCGCCTAACGCGAGCAATGTTTTCTTTAGTCCGAACATGCCACCTGTTTAAAATTGTTAAAATTTCAATAAATAACAAGAAACGAATTTGAATAACACGTGAAAAACATTTTGATTGTATTTTTTGTACAAATATTTATTTACACGAATTATAAACGGTTCTAAAGATAAACGAAAAGGAAAATTTTCCAACTACCAAATATAAACAAAGGTATTTTTAATTTCTAACATCGTTTACGAACTATGACAAAACATTGATGTGAACCAAAGTTATCGTCGGCTTACCGTTTTTTTGGCAGAATATTCATCTTGACGTTAACTTAAATCGTTGACTACGACAAAGTTCTTTGTGTTCAATTTCCGAAAAGAAGATTAAAGAGAATGTAAAACGTTGGAATACTACAGACTTGTAGCGTATTGTTCTTAAATAGCCGGACTCGTTTAAAATATACGTTACTTATATTTATTACGATAGGGTTCAATAATTAAGTACCCAGAACCAGAGTCGTTGGCTTTGTAATTGCGATGAGTCGTGGATAACAAAAAAGGGTTGATAACGTAATCAAGAAGTCACACGCAATAGATAGATAAGGCCGTCTGTCTTGATCATTGTACTACAGGCGATTTACCGATGAACAACAGTGAGTGCGCGTAAAACACAATCAGCCAGGGTTTCTGGCGACACTGTATTCGGTGGTCCGCAGCCAATCGTCTATGTTGATCGCCGCCGCAGCAGTCGTTCATTTTTCCTATGCGGGATATTCGGGTCCGATCTTTCGGATATCGGCGACGGAATTTACCACGGATCGTTTGACGTTTCACGTTGTAGCCTCGTCCTGTCAGCCGGCCACTAAGATCGTCATCGTCGCCTAAACGTTCATCGTCTCCCGTAAATCGTCACCTTCGAGTTCAGTCTGCACGATGGCCATAACAAATACAGTGGGTGAGTACGACGCGTTGTCACACGCAGAAACGCGCGCGCGGCCGCAGCTTTTCGTGCAGTTCGAGACAGATTGTCTCGTTGGCACGCGATTCTTGTCCCTTCGTCGTTCTTATTTGCTCGGTACCTTTATCGTACAGTAGTCGTAGCACCGACAACATTTCAGTTTCACCACAAGAGCTGCGACGCGTCCTTTCGCAGTAATCCATTTCACTGACGAAGTACTATCCGTTATTGTTCTTATTTTCACGAATATCGAGGCAATGTTTTCGGCCTAGTATTCTCCCACCACCGTGTTGTTCTCTTTTTGCACGTGCTCGATTTACATTCAATTTCGTATCGTGTTAAAACGACAATTGGTCAGTTCCATTTCATATTTTGTCGTATGTAAATATATAACATTTTTAATACATCGTGTCTTCCATTTTATTGCCAGAATGTTATGCGTTTTATTTTTTACAATTATGCGTTCACACAAAGAAACAATCATTTTTGAGTCAACAATTGTTTGATAAGAACTAAAATACTATTTTCCCCAAACTATACAAATTTTCTCATATTTATTTGTTCTTTCTAAATAATTCATAAGTAATCAAATATTTTAAATAATTTTTATATTCCTTTACGTTTCATTACTATGTTTATATGATGACCTTAAAATAGTTTCTGTAAATATTTTTGAAACTACGCTTTTCTTGTCTAAAAATATGAAAACTTATGGATTACAACCAATTTAACATCATCATATAAATGCAGCAGTATATTGATTTATTAGAAATTAACGAATATCCGTGTTTATTTTATTTTTGCCCTATAATGAATGGTGATGACCATGATTTTTGTTTTAGTGATTCCACGAAATTTTAGATTACTGGAAGAATTAGAACAAGGGCAAAAAGGTGTTGGCGATGGCACAATTAGTTGGGGTCTTGAAAAAGACGATGATATGACTTTAACACAATGGACTGGAATGATAATTGGGCCACCTAGAGTATGTATTATATTATTGTGAAATTGAATTACCTATGAATAACAAATTATAACATATTTAACCAAATTTAATTTATAGACTCCATATGAAAATCGAATGTACAGTTTGAAAGTAGAATGTGGTCCTATGTATCCAGATGATGCACCTGTTGCTCGTTTCGTTACTCGGATCAATATGAATTGTGTCCATAATACAACTGGATTGGTACGTATTTGTGATTTATGTTTAAAACTAATTCCTTTATTAGTTCTATTGTTTTATTAATATGTAGATAGTATGTAATTGTACATAACATGTATATTACTGTATAACTAAATAATTATTCAAAAAGAATAAATAACCAATTATTATCTATCGATAGTTGTGCATTTACAATATGATTAAATTTATAGTTTTTTCATTTTACATCAATCTTTACTTATTTTATAATTTGATTGATAAATTTTAAAATATGTTTTATAAAATAAGTTTTAAGTTTAATGGATGCCTTTCGCTTGGCTTATTGTCTTAATTGAAAATTAAAAAACAAAATACTGTTTTCATATGGTATTATCTTATTTAAAAAAAAAGATATATAGTTATTTTGTTAGATGTGTACTTCTAAACTAATTTATTTTTCTTTATTTTCTGTACTTGTTTGCAACACAGAAAATGAAAAAATTCGTAAAATTATATTTCAGTTAATCGGTTGATTAGATGTCATATTTAAATATGAAAACATCAAATTATTCATGATGTTATTAGTTGTTCTTTAAAATTATTGTCAAAATAAAAAATTTGGAATAGTCATCTTTTTATTTCATAATAGATCGATCTAATCAAATTAATCTAATCTGCAGTACTATTTGAGGCATTTATTTTAACTGCTACATATACAGTAGATAAAAATATGTACAATGTCCTGTTGTGGCTGCTAGGAACCAAACTTGCCTGTAAATGTAATTATTGATGACATTAATTTGATATCAGTCCTATTGTTTTATTTAAATTATATGATCCAGTTTTGAACCTTGTTTTTTAATCTGAAATATAATAATAATTCATTATATAATCCATTCTAATAATAGAAAGTATAAAAAGTTTCATCAAATATTTGGACATTTATTGTAAATAACAATTATTAATATATATATTAACAAAATGAAAAACTTATACATAATGCCGTATGGCTTTTTTGTCTATTGACTAACATATGTAACAGAAAATGAAATTTATATATTATTATTATTGTTATTTATCTATAAAATATTTAATATTTAGGTGGATAATAGACAAGTTCCAGTGTTAGCTAGATGGCAACGCGATTATACTATCAAGACTGTTTTACAAGAGCTCAGGCGATTAATGACACTTAAGGATAACATGAAAATGTCCCAGCCACCTGAGGGTAGCACATTCTAGCCATCGCCGCTGTCTGAACCATGGAATAGCTTGTACCTTGCGCCTCGCTACCAATCTACAGCTGTCGCTCCGGTACAATCAACACAGCCAATGCAAGCGGTACAACAACAACAACAACGTCGCTTCATTGGTAGATGCCTGAGGATTTTATTTCCATGCTGCTATTACACAGCCCCTCAGACCGACACCTAGATTTTTACCTAAAATGTTTGGGAATTGTGTCTGTCCCACACATTTATGGTTTTAAACATATTCCTTGCAAGAATATAAGTTTTACAGGTCATTTTGTTTTATAATTTTTGTTAAATTTTTCATATAATTTCATGGTTCAGAAAGCGATATCACACTAGGCATATTTTATATACTATTTATTATATTATAATATACTCATAAATAGTTACTTAGACATTGTTTTATTTTAAGTACTAAAAAAAACTAATATTTAAATAATCATGGATATAAACTGAGGATACTTGTGAGCAGATAATTACTAATTTCATAAATAATTGCTGGTAATTATGTACTCACAATTAGACGCTCATCAATAGGTGAAATAAAATACAATATATAAAAATAATACTGATCTTAATTCATGTTTTAAATTTTAGAATCACTTCAGTTTCTGTGTTTTGTGTTATTTATTGTATTAGTTTTTAAGAGCATGTAAAAAATTCAACACATTTTATGTTTTTAAGGGATAAAAATATAACTTATTGCCTAGTTTTTTTTTAATATATATATATATATATATATATATATATATATATTATTTTTATAATTAAA
>JAIPRN010002132.1:0-34313 GCA_025469175.1 Geopemphigus sp. TES_GeoC_2020 | reverse complement strand
AGCTCAAGGGGCACAATTTTGCCACCATTGAAACGATTCAAGAAGTGATGACCCAAAAGTTCAAGAACATTCCTAATGCTGACTTTTCACGGGCCATGGAAAAATCGAGCGATTGTACAAGAAGGTGTATAGAATGTAATGGTGACTATTTTGAATAAAAAATTGCTTAAAACATTTTTTTCATTTTTTTTTATAACATCAGTAACTTTAGTCTCAAAACTTATGGGACGCACTGTGTATACACTGGTATTTTATATTAAAAAATAAATTAAAATATTTCTACGGCATATAATAATTAGTTAAACTGTGTTAATTAAGCTGGTTTTGTTTTAAAAAAAAGAAAGCGTTAAATATTTTCGATGTGTTGTAAAAACTTTAATTTTTTTAAACTTTACAAAATCAAATTGAAAAAATAGCGCGAAATACTCAACACGTAGTCATTACTAAAAATAATATTCTTTTAATTTTTGAATTTTAGAAATGTTTGATAAATATTATATTTACAAAATTCGAACAATTTCATAAACTTAAACGAAAACGTTGTTTTACAATAATGCGGGAAAATGATTGAGATAAAAATATAACACTCACTTATTGAAATTTTGTCGATAACTCGCATATTAATTAACGACATACACGATTACGATGAACGGGTATGGTGAAAATAATGGTCACAACACGTATTCATTGTAAGATGATTGTGTTCAAAATCTTAAAAGAAAGCCTCATAAACATCGCATCTCAAGGCTTCAATTTCTTTTAAACAAATTAATTATCAGGTGCCGATGTAGTAATGTACAAAAAAGTATAACTGGATGATTCACCTTGGTGGCCACCCAGTATTACTAATTGCTGGTAGTGAAAAAAAAACAAGTTTAAAGTCAATGAATCTCGTTCGTTTCCGTCCAACTCATAGTGAATCACACCTGTTTGAACAACCCTCTTAAGTATCCGTGAGACCGGTGACACGTGTTGATCACAAGATGAATCATTCTCGTCAGTCGCCACGTCGCGCGTCTAGTGAATATACATGCGACGACTTGTGTGGTCAACCATTACCAACTATTACAGTTTATATAAATGAATCAGCCGGACCCAGCACTATTATTTAGTTGGGAAATAAATAAATGAACGAAATTCGGCTTCTAACGCGTGTAAACGGATACACTCAACAACGCACCGTGACGATGTTTAATAATAATTAATACTTGCACAACACATGTAATGGCGGGCGACTACATGCTTTATTACTTTAACACCTTATATCAAATATGACGTTATGAATGCTTGAAATTAAGAAAGGGTGTGCAGAGAATACCTCTTGGTTTACAAAAATATTTCGACGTTCCTCTTGTAATTTCTCTAATTAGAATATGCTAAAGACTGGATCAACCTCTCGTATTTACATTTTTATGATTATGAGTTTATCGCCCAAGCCAAAAAAGGCTTTTAAAAAATTATTTTATAGATTGTTATCAAAATGATAATGATATTTACTTGATGTTTTATAGTAAATTTGAATCCATGAATAATTCTAATCAAGTCTAAACAAATTATTCTGACTTCTGAGCATATATTAGTTGTGTTAAGCTTTCTGTTTGATATTATTAATGGGAGATGATGTGACATGTTTAGAGATGTACATGCAGGTTTGAATGAAATGAAGACAGAATTTATCTGTTTAAAAAAAAATTAACAACACTACGATCATTAATATAATCATTTATGGGCGTGTATTTATAAACAAATATTTATTTGATAAAAAAATATTTATTATAATTGTATTATGAAATATTACTTATGCAAATCATGGTGTTGGTTGTGGAATATGAAACACTACACGACTTAACAAAAAATATCAGCAACTTTTACAACGTTAAGCTTTAATATATATCTTAGTATCTCTCTAATCGTTTTATCTCAATTTAAGTACTGCACATTATAAATGTAAAAAACCAACGTTCTAGGGACTCTTATGTTATATATTAGGAATACAATATTTTTGAAAATACTATATAGATATAATATAAATATAATATAATATAATATAAATACTTATATAATACTTTATACGATTATATACGTATATATATATGACGATCGACTAAAATACAGTGTTCTTTATAAAATCCGTTATATTATATTATTACATTACATAATTTAAAACGATTTCAAGAGCTAATGCGTATAAAAGTTATAAAAATGTTGCATCAAGATACATAAGATTATTCAACTTAATATCTTAACATTTATAATGTATTATAAAAAGTAAATAACGAAATATTTTATAAACCTCCTTTGAATCAAAATGGTTTTACTATTTCGAAAATTAAAATTGAAATTATCACAATGTTTTATTATTATTATGTATACATATATAAGAATTTGAAATATTAAGCATACGGAACAAATATTACTATATATAATGAAGTGCGTAACACCTTTGCTGCTATTATAGTAGGCATTATGTTTATAATATTGAGTGTATTATGAACTTACGTCGATCTATATATAATGACCTAGAGTTCAAATCTTCCAAATATATTATTTTTGGTTACAGCCTACAACTTCTTGACCTAATTTATTTCTATTTTGCAAGCGCTAAACAAACAGGATGAGTCCTTCGAAAAATAAGAATCATATTTATTTTTACCTATATACATAATCAAAACAGAAGAGAAGCAAAGACCTCGAATACACATACACGCACACACACATATACAAAATAACAACAACAACAACTATGACAACGAAATAAAAGCCCATGGACGAAAGATAATTAAATTAATAATATTGTGCGCGCGATTTTTCATATATAGTAATATAATATATATTATACATATATACTATTCCTGCGAAAATCCAGTAATAACTTAACACGTAGAGTTCCAAACCTAATGAACACTTTAAAAAACAAAGAAATAGATGATGATGATGGTAATAATAATAATAATAATAATAACCTAAACTATGATATTATATACGTGTATGGCTAACTTAAAAAATTGCAATAAAATACACAAGATCATAATTGACAGCGTATAACAAGATACATTAGTCAATTTAAAATTACACGGCACTATAAATACTAATGACATTTTTCGATCGAACTTGTTTGGGTTCGTATATATATATATACGAACACCATTTATGAAATTCATTGAATATTGACCAAATAACGTGACAACCGATTCCGAAAGCTGAAATATGCAATGATCTGTTTCGAAAATAAAACACGCGTAATACACTTTTTTAGCCTTTATGATAAGCAGTAGTTTTCTTTATGAATATAATTCAATGTGTAGTCACATTTCACTAATAATAATATAAACTAAAATCAAACTTTTAACAGTCTCTTTATTTTTATATATCACGTATACAAGTTGTGGATGATTATAATTTGTAGGTCAAATGTCACTATTATTCGCTAAAAATAGGATTGCACTCACTACATCAAATTCTTATAGGAGTATTTTTAATTAAAATAAGAATTTAAATGTTTTCTTATTTGTCGATAAATATGAAACGGACATCGCAAACAATTTTTTTTTAAACGTGAGAATAATCTTTTTTCAATTTTCATTGGATGTTTCCTCAAAAAATTTACAAATAAACTTCATCTCTCATCTATATTATATATTATATTATATATCAAAGTCAATATAGTGGACAATCTAGAGAGACGTTATAGTATATATTACACAAACTATCGAAATCATTCGACGGAGTCCTATTTCACAATATGAACCCTCAATTTTGACCTCTTTTTCTAGTGAAACGTTTAAAATAGATATTCTCCTCAACGAAACATTACATCATATATAATATAACAAACGCACACATTTATATATATTACATATAATAAACTTCACATCATCTTAGTCTCGAAAGTTTAATGAAAAATTTTCGCGAATTTCCTCTGAAATACGTAATATAGAATAATAATTATTTTGTATGTAAAAGTTTGGATTCAACTCGAAATTTGGCAAATTACAGAAATGAATAAAATAAAACTTATAATATCTTTATGTAGTTGGGTCATCATTGACGTGATAATATTAGGTATATTATACATGTAGATACTTATAAATGACAACTTCCACACGTTGTATTAATTTTCTCCAATATGATTGATTTAGGCTAAACGCTTAATGATTTAACTTATTCTAGAGACTCTGCGTTATGTTTGGAACCTATAAAAGTCTACCTGTTTTTATCGGTTCTTCGCGCGCCGCTCACCTCGTAATATCATTTGACAAGGACGCCATCGTCTATCCGGGTACCTCCCACAGCAACTTGACAATAAGTATTTATTTTGCAGATGTTAATCATACGTAAAGTGCCGCAAACAAAAGAACAGGTTTAATTTCCACTTCCGAAAGCGACAAGTCATTTTTAACCAATATACAAATAATATAATATGCCTTGTCTTATATAGCCGATTAGGAGACACGCTCAATACTATCATATCAGTCATTGTCTTTATTTGGCAAACGTTCACTAAAGAGTCTTCTTTTCTTGGCATTGCAGTGACGATAAATTCCAAAGTAGGTGAAATCGATAAAGATCGTTTGATTTGTATGTACCGCACTAGCTACAACATAATACCGGAAGTTAAACGAATTTGATTTTTAATTTCAAAATCTTTTAAGACTAAGAAAACAAGAACAATTTTTTTTCGTATAATCTGCATGTCAATAATATTATTATATTGTAATAAAAGAAAGAAAAAAGTTCATTTAATGGCGAACCATGACTATACAATTATGCATAATCTCGTAATCTTCTTGTTATACATATTATTAGGAGTAGTATGATTCGTAATAGAAAAAAATTATATATATACAGCATAATAGTAATATAATTACAGAGTAAATTATATAACACTGTGAAAAATATGAAAACTACTAAAAATATTGTTCGTATAAACACCGGCAGGTATAAGTCTTTCTTAAAATTCGCTTTCACCGTGTACATATTATGTAGGTATATAATATTGATTGTTTTGGCGCTATTATTATTTTATGCTGACACTATTACATATAATATGATAGATATAGTCCTATATAGATATAGGAATTCGGTATGCATGGCAACAACAATGCGACGTCTGTCGCCGTGTTCGATAAGTATACGACAAAACAACATCTAATGTATAACGCAATTCCGTATTACAATTACATTCTATATTATGTTATTATGTATTTTCATAATTTCGTTCGTAACTTTTTAAGCCACACTATAACGGTTACTACCCTTTTCCAGCCAAATTATGTATAAATGAATACATAAGATATGACGCAATTCAGATACATATTTTTTTGGATATACGAAATAGTGTGTCAAATCGTTTCCGTATCGATTTGTATAAAACATTGGTATTATATTTTTTCTTTAAAAGCAACGATAAAACATTGCAATATGAATTTATAAATAAGGTTGATTTCATACGTGACATTAGGATATAAACAATTCGTTAAATATTTCGAATATTATTTTACGAATCAGCATAGCATGACGTAGTTATAAATATTATTATATCGTTACAATTTGTTACATTTCTAATAGGTTATTTCAAAAGAGTCAAAAGAAAATAACAATCGTATATAAAATTAAACGCCGTAATACTTTATTTGATAAATTATTCAATATCTAACCAAGATTATTAATTATATACTATGTTTATTAATCAATCACCGTTTTAAATTGATAATACAAGATAGAAATACGGCTAACACAATTCGAATTGTAGCAAAAAAAAAAGATTCGATAACTCAAAATTCGTTTAAATAAAGCGACTATTTGGTATTTTATTTTACAAAATAAAACCGACTTGGTTTGCTTTACGTAATACAGAAATAGTATACATGTTATATAATAAATGGAAAAAGATATTTGTTATTAAATTATTAAATTTATCGTGTAGAATACTTTGAACTATATAGCAGTACGTAATACGCATAGTATAACGAAATTATGAAATACTGTGAGATAGGTAAATGGTATGCTTAAGCAAACAAAATATAAATTGTGTGATATAAAAACGAATTTCACTCGAAGAAAATGAAAAAGTATAAATTCGCAATTTTAATAAATTACATTAATAATAATAATGTTATATATAGTAAAAATATGACCTAATTTATTTTGGAATAATATATATATATATATAAAACTTCAGATGCTAAAAACTTAATTCTATATAATATAAATCTCGTGATTAGACAAACGAATTTTAAATTGGTCCAATTGTAATTGTAAAAAATGTTCTTTTAACATACCTTGGTAGCTAAGACCCATTTTCTGTTTAGAGACGATTGTAGAAGATACTTATATTTTACTTGAGAAAGTAAATTTTTGGTTAATTGAAATAGTGGCCACCACCGCTTAGTCGAAATTACTTTTTCTTCTAATAACAATAAAAATTAATTAGGGTAGCGAAAATGTATATAATATATTATAATAAAAAAGCCAACTGTTTTATTAGACAATTAAAATTACAATATATTATGCTAAAACAATAACACAAAATAGAATCTATTAAAACCTATATTTACGACTGTGTAGTAAATAATGTAAGTCATTGTCTGCTTACTATAATAATAAAAACGCATATTTTTATGCTTTTCTATATTTTTTATATCGGTATTTTAAATTATACTCCATTGATTTTAAACACATATGCGTATATAATGTACATAATATCCTATATATATATAAATCAATACGTTTATTTATACATAATCAGTCATCTATTTTTTGTGTGAAAAAACACAGAACGACTAATTTATATTATTTTTATTTTAAAATAAAAAATCCATAACTTTTGTTCTAAATTTTAAATATTTTTGATATCGATTTAACCATAAATTATATTTCAAAATATATATATTGAATGTTCGTTAAAAGTAAAATGCATACCTATAGGATAATGAACCAGTTTTGCAATATATTACAGATAATTATGTACCCTATGTAATTAAATAATTTGTTTTATCGTCCGTGTCGAATATTTTAAAATTTAATTCTATCTAAAAACAAATGACGATTTGATGTCACAATAATATACTGACATTTGTAATCCTAAGATTATAAATATTATAGATAAAACATTTGAGTTATTTGAAAAAAAAAATTACAACTGTTAATTAAAAATAATTAACCGGATATTACAAAAATTTTAATAACGTTTAATAAAATATTCTAATATAGATTTTGTAAAATTGTATTTTTGTAGTATTTAAACCTCGACAAAATATTTAATTATCTTTAGAAAAAAATTCCCAATGTTTATGAACACATATTGAAAATAAAACAAAAATTCCGTCGTATTTTCTCCATACATAACTCGAGTTTATATATGTTATATATAATTAATATTAAATATTTTACGCATTACGTGTATTTAAACATAATGGCTTTTACGTTTTGAAATCTTACACTGAGTGATATTTCAGTAGTATCAAAATAATCGGTTGAGTGATAACAGGGTGAAGCTTTGTCAGAGAGACACTAGGAAATAAATTTAGTTGCATAATTTCCAGCTTACCGTTTAGAACAATAATGTAATTTTTTATTTCAATTTAGTTAATATACGAAGTGTTAGATAACGTTCTACAAATTTTAATTAATTTATCAATGAATAAGATTTGAGTTGATTTTTTAATATTATAACCATTACTAGTAATAACTATTGAAAACATCGAGGAATAACTATTTTTATAAACACATTAATAATCTAAATATGCACGTTAAATTAATTCAAGATAAAATCGTTGTTATATTGTATTACATGCGCGATCCAGTTACGACTTCTTTTGCCATAAATTCGAAACGTTGTCACAACAGAAAAGAAACAGACATATCCCAAAATAATTTTAAGCGTAATATTTCAATCTATAAGTGTTTTAATAAATTCATAATTAAAAAATAATCAAATTAGGTACTTACATTTTACTTGCCTACTAAAATTACTTATTTTTATTTAAGACGCGTTTATATAAATAGTCCCTTAATTTATTTAAATATTTCGATCAAATTTAATTTTATAAACATTGTTGACGTTAAATTACTTAAAATATTTTAAACTTTAAGAAATATTCGAAATATGTAAAACACCCCTCAAATATATGTTAAACATCGTGTATTCGTAATATTACGGAATACATTTGTTCCACATATTTTGTTTTATAATGAAAAAAATATTGATTTAACAAATTTAGTTATGGCACTGTACACAAATCCATTCGTTCTTATTATAATAATGTATATTCGTCGGAAATCTGTCAGTCGGAAACAATTTTGGAATTTTACTACTCAAATACTACTCATTATATTATATAACCTATACTCAAATTTCTTAGAAGGAAAACGATTGTAGTAGACACTGTTATACACATATTATATCGGTATGAGTGGCGCACAATATAAAAATTCAATTAAAAAATAACACAATCATATACTGCATTCCAGAGCGATACCATTCAAGTATGGCAGTGACGTTTTATATAAAGCGCCGCCGGTAAAAGCCCGTCTTCTTTAAAAGCCGTGTGGTGAAATAGAATAAAGAAAAACAAAATAGAATAATTATTGAACGTATATTGCGATAATGAAGATATTAAAAAAATACGATTTAAATACATTTGTGCATGAGTTGAAAACTAGAAAAAATGAAATAAATGCCCGCGTACGTGTACATATATAATAATAATTATATAAAATTATTTTGCGTATATATCTACAGCACAATAGGATCGAAGTTAATTGAGATCGTGGCGATCACGGCAGGTGGCTTTTGACAAAATGCCGGACCGCATTGTGCCGACCTTGCTCTACACTCACAGGGGGGGCAAATATATATATATATATATGTGTGTGTGTGTGGTAGAAAAGGATTCCAAAACGCTTATTCTTATCGATTGCAAAAATAAAATAAAAATTATATTATTATAATAGGCCGCGCAAGGATGTTAAGTATAATGACTATGTTAAAAATCATTATTACGTGTTAAAATAATAAACGATTCGTAACGTGCTGCAACTATTACCTCGGGTTGACGACAACGACGAAATAATAGAACGATTATTTCGCTATTATAATAATATTATTACAGGTATTTTACATTCGCCGAAATTCTGAAGTTACAGCGACAGTACAAGGCTTAGGCGAGCGTTTCTCATCCTATTTTTTTATTTTTAACCAACAACTGTACAGGGCTTTATAATATTATAGCAGACTTACAAAATCTGTAATGCTAACTATTGCCAGCCACACTATATTAAAATGTTTGAGGTAAAACTATGTATTATTGAAGTCTACACCTATATAATATACACCGCGTTTATCGAATAAACAACGAAAAAAAAAATTGAGGCAACCTGTTATAGAATAAACGTGACCCAGCACCACCACCTATTCACGCATCGATAACTACTATCGCGTTTTCATATATATATTATTATATTTATACCATTATTCACGCATCGAACAAAGAATATTCGGAGAAAATGCAGGCGTCGTAGATAAAATAAAATGCTCGTATCTTTATATACCTCTATGTAATACCTATTTTACAATTTTGGTGGAAAATGTATCCACCCTATTATACAACTTGCATATTATTTATACGCGTCATAATAGGTACAAAGTGTTTTTACATTTTTTTTTAATCCCGGATAAACATTGAAAAGTTCATACGATTTAAATCGATATATATATATATATATATTCTATGCCTTAATATATAGCCTCTATATTATATGCTTTAAAAGTTAATCATTAATACATATATATATGTGTGTGTTTGTATGTATATATAAACGCCAGTGAACGCATTTTTCATTGACTAATACTCATTTGTACCTACCAACATTTATAGCGTTAGTAACGTATATTATTATTATAACTGTAAAAATAGTATATAGTGTTTATAATTAAATGATTAAGTAATTTTTTTAACTAGTCGCCTTATAAGAGGCACATTATCTCGAAGTAAAACGCGATTTTTTTCATAATACTTAAGTATATAATATTTTAATATGAATGCAACACCTTCTGTAAGCGACATTTAAATATAAAAAAACATCTAAAAATGCGATAACCTTAGCAATATTAGTTTTGACGGCAAATACATAGTGGTTATTGTTTGTAAACAAACACTGCCATTATTTCAGTTTTTCAATTAAAGACAGATATTTAATTTAAGCTAATTATTAATTCACCCTGATAAATTTTTTCTCTATTACTTATGTACAATATAAAGGTATGTCATAGAATTAATTAGCTAATAAAAATGTACGCTTGTATTATTCTCAAACGAAAATAAGAAAACTAAATTTTAACATACTATAATAATTAGTCTTTATTTTTACCTAATAAAAAAAATGAAAAATAGATGTTAATATATATATTTAATAATATTTTACAAGGTGTGAGACAATTATACATACTATAAGAAAAAAGGGTGAGATAAATATAACATAATTTCTTCAAATGACGTCTATATAAACAAATATTATATTTGAAACATTTTGTTAGCATAACAACGTAATTATTTCAATAGTACTCCTTTAATGATTACGGATAAAATACAAAATTAATTTCCTGTCTCATATAATATCTATTTCATTTCGTTTGACTATATATGTGTACAAAACGGAGGTTTCCAATTTAATTATATAAGGAAATTAAAGAGATTCGCTTTTGTCGCACTCGTTGCGTAAAACGATTTAATATTACAACGTATAAAAGGTACAAATTCCGAAATCAATTCCGATAACAACATTGCAAAATTATTATTAACGATTTTAAAATAACGATTACAACATTGTATCTAAGGGAAAAAAGGAAAATAATTGGCCAAACACCAGTTGCGTAGTATAATCAAACATATACTTTGATATATACCATGCACCATCCTAACAACAAATTTAAGTATTCGGAGAATTTTTTAATTCTTCGTTTTTCGTCAGTAATTTAAACGATGGAAAACAAATTACATTTATTTTTGAATTTGTATTTATAACTTTTATAGTTTTTCATTTGTTTACAGTATGATAATATACGCGGCATCAAAATCGAGTAGAGACATAGCAGTCATATAAAAAAAAAATAACAAACCTTGGAAGAACGGTCGGTCTTATAAACAAAAACCAGAATCGTTTAGACATATATATGTATTGTTAGATATCGCGTTTTTCAGGAATATAATAATTAATATAACGCTGTATTTTTCTAATGAGTAATCTCATACACAGTGCCGCAACAACAACAAAATATATATATGTCAAATTACCCGTATGTATTTACGTGAACTCGTCTACAATTAAATTATAACTAATTTTTTCCATTTTTTACCTATCCTAATATAGCTCGACAAATTGTATGTTTCTATTGAAGGAAAAAATAAATAAAATACTTATTTTTTCGAAACAATATTTCAGCCTTTATAATGGCGATTTCCTAGAAAAAATGTATTTCACTTTTTAAATTTAACTTCGATAATCATATACTAAACAATTTATTATTTTTTTAAACGTATTAAATTAAAGTAATTTTTATGTCACTAAGTGTCTAATTGAAAATGTTAACATCAAAGATTGAAGTCATTATTAATAAATTAATTTAACGGAAATAAAACTTTGGGTGACATACCCACATCGTCCCCCTTCTAGCTACCACATTAAATCGTAGTATAACAATTTATATTATTTATAATGCCCGCTATATGATATAACAACGTAATATACAAAATACAAATAGACACACCAAGATTCTGGCAATTTATATTTCGATCGTGTACTCGTGCGCGATTCTTCGGTCATGCCGCGTAAGAGTTCGTGATCGTGTAAAGTACACGACCTGTACAAATACTTGCAAACACAACATACACAATATATATATTTTTACTATATTATTATTATCATCATCCTTTGACGTCGTGACTGCATTGTCATTCGCTAGCAGCAATTAAATTAGTCTGGTCCGTTAATTTTCGAAACACTATGGCAGTCGTCTTTGTTATACAAATAATATTATTTAGACATACAAACAATAACTGTAAACCACACACAATTATCATCTTTTCTTCTTATTTTCCATTCGATATTTGCGCACCGCTTTTTTTGTACTATTTTTATCAGCTGCTCGATAAACGAATAATATATATTATTACTATTATTACTATTATTATTATTATTATTATTATTATTATTATTATTATTATTATATATAACGTTATAACTGCGCGCTTATAATATACATTTTTGTTTTATTCTTTTTTTTCCAAACGCTAGAGTTCGTTGCTCTTTTGCCGAACTGCTACTACGCCACCACTGCTGGCAACAAACAGCATTATAAACACAAATAAGTTTCGATATGACACTTCGACCACGATCAACGATGCGTTAAGTACATTAGTACTTTATAAATATATATAAAGTATATATATACTGACAGGAAATACAGGAGTCATACAGCTATAATTCTACGAATAGACATTTTGCTTAACAATATTATAAAAATATAATTTAGTGCTTAAAACCTTTATAATTTTATTAGTTTTGTCTTTTAAAATTACAAATTTTATTTTTAATTATTCTTTAAAAATTATAAAAGAATTTTTTTTTCAAAGAATTATTTTAAATCTTCAATTATTTAACATTATTTGATGATCATAAAAGAATTAAAAATAGAATCCGCGTAAACCTCGTTAACAAATCTAATCATATGTAAATATGTTATAGTGAAAAAAACCTGAGAGCTTAATTTTTAATAAATAGGAATCTAATCAGTAATAATTGAAAAAACGTATCAAATAACGCCAATAGCCTATCCTTTTGTGTGTATAAAATAAGTAATTAAGATTTAAGTCTAATTTTATACTTTTAAAAAAATACACTTTTCTACGTCTATCGTTGCTAATGTAATACTGTTAATTGTAATATAACCTCAAAAGTCAGAATTAATAATTTAAATTATTTTATAAAAACGATGATAAGTATTAGGGATGTACGTATAAATTTTCCGAAAACTAAAACAAATATTTACCTGATCAAAATTATCACGAATTACATTGCTAAAGTAGCAAATGATAATTTCTTTTACGAAATATATTCTTGCCACAGTGTCCATTAAGATGATTAAACGATTATATTTTGTCACTATGGCGTAGTTATATTAAACTCGTACATGTACGTCGTTTTTTTATTTTTTTATAGATCTAATCTATATAGAATACTCACATAAATGTTTACATCGCAACGAATAATTACACTGTTGAAATAGGAATTTTATAGAAGAAAAATCCTTGAAATTATAATGCGAAAAAACATTAGTACGCTTAGAAAAATTAATTCATTACTAAACATTACATGAAAGAAATGAAATCAAATACTGTTTGAACCGAGTTCATTAAAAAATTACGTTTTTTTTTATTCATACTTTCGACCAAATATATATTTATTATTAATTATTAGAGTTACCGTGTTTTCTGCTTCAATAGGTTGTTAAGCGGGGAAATTAAACGAGTGTTTGCAGGTAGTTTTTTTCAGAGTAGTCATAAAATTAACGAAAAAGTCTCACAATTCTTAAATATAAAAAACATTATAATTAAAATTACAGTCCTTTGATCTATTAATTTATCCATTTGGCTTAGCTCTTAAACGATTCATAAATGATGGTCATATGTACAAAATATAAACAGACTGAAATAGATTAATAAAATAACACAAATAATATATTTGAAATTGCACGCAACATTGAACTTATTAAATATAAAGTATATTATTTTTAAATAACTTGTCACATAAATTGTGTATAATTTATTGTACAAATGAAAGAAAAAATCGGCACTGTCAGACATATTTTCTACGCAATATTGAAACTATTAATGAAGAGTCACAACACAGATCAATCAAATAGATTTTTTTTTAAATTATGAAATTTTTATCTAATCATATATGTTTATCATATTATTATGTATTATTCTTTGTCGTGAATATATTCATCACGTAAAACACCAATAATTTCAGTTTTTATTCTAAAATGTGTTTTACACGTATATAACTTATTATTTTAAAGATTCGTCTGGTGATCGACAAAAAAACGATAGACAGAGAACGAGAAAATTCTACTATATAAATATAACGGAAATGGCGTGGACAGCTTCCAAAATATATTATTATCAAACGTGGCTGAGTTCCAAAAACTAACACATCATTAAATCCGAAAGGAAAAAAATAGAAATATAAGGTAGTACGAGTATATAATCATCAGGGTCTAGAGGGATTATTAATGATTTTGTTCAACAACACCAACAAATCTGCTTTAAAACGCTATATAATATATTGAACTCTATAATCTTCAACACTCAATAGAACCTCAATATTTTCATTATGTATACATATGCAGCTAGGAAATATAATGTTGTGTATTGAATAATAATAATAATAACATTGAGAAACCGTTTCACTATTATTCCTGCAAGCGATTATAATGGATCAACTAATAGGTTTTTAATATTATTCAAAAGTTTTTAGCCCGCTTAATATTTATGTGTTTTAAACCTGTGACTAATTATTAAGACTTAAGTTTTTATTTTATTTTTTCATTATATTCTGTAAGCAAATTATTATGTCCACTTATGTATTTGATAACATGTGCTCTATATAATCTTAGCCAGTAGAGTAATACAGTAATACACAGGGATGAATTTCCCAGAAACTTTTTATTAGCAAAATAACAATAGTTGAATTCTTGTAAATTGTCAAAACAACAAAATGTAAAAATTGATTAAACACAAATATTATTGTATAAATTAGATTGGTTATCGGGAAGAAAATCTATGGATCTGAAGAAATAATCTCATATAATATGCAGCGTAATTATTATTAAATATAACGTTAATTTGTTAATTTTAACTTAAATTATTTACTTATTTTATTACTTACTAATTAACTTAGTAGGTTTAAATGTTCACCATATCAACTTAATTTTGTACAATCAATTGTCATAATTATTCGAATTAGTTACTACAGTAGTAATAAATATTTTTATTTAAGTTCAAAATGTATTATGAAATAGTCAAAAACTCATAAACTGAATTACCTATATTTATAGTTGATGTCTAACGAATTATTTAAAATTTATAACCGAATGGATATTTCGTAAATTAAATTTAAAAATAAAAATAGATCTTACACTATGAACCCTATGTTTGTAAAAAATTTAATTAAATTAAATTCTTTTATAATCGAGTTGAATTAAGATTTTTTTCATATTAAGTATAAATTTAACTTGGTGAGTAATATGATAAATTTAGCTAGACTTATTTAATTGAATTTTTTTCATTAACTTCTCCGTTAAGATTATTATAATGTCAATAACGTGCGTGAAAATGTATAAGACATGTGTAAAATAAAATTTATAAATGACTAACAAAATATTTAACGTTAAAAATTATCCTGTATTAAGATCTAATATTATAATATATAGAAAGTGTGCCATCGTTAAAATGTTATGAAACTCATCCGGACGAACGCGTCGACGGCGGTGCAATGGCGTCGGTACGATTGACCGGTACTTCAGCGATTCGTTCAAAAAATACGACCCGGAAAAAGTACAAACATCATTTAGATTGCATAGAGAAAATCGATTATAATAATATTATTTCAAAGATGGGCAAATTAAACGTTTCATTTTTTTTAGTTTTAATTTAGTTACAAGGTAAAATATCTTAATTACCGATTAACAATAAAAATAAAAAGAATGAAAAACCATATATACATTTCTTATGAATGTATACATTTTTACGTAACTTTTAATCTAAACATTAAAAATATGTTATTAAAAAATGTACAAATTAAATATTAATTTTTATATTCTATATGTCTAGAAATTACCATATAACTTTTAAAATCCACCCTTTATGAAAATTCTATAAATTAAGAAATAAAAATCGCCTTCAAAACATTTGCATTGCTCTTCAGACAACATTACGTTTTATTTAAATACTTATATATAAAGTGAATTCGAAATACAGACAATACATTTTTCAAAAAACTAACTATCTAAGTTAAAAATTAATATTCTACACAATTTAGTAATTTATTAAATAATTAAATTTGTTATTTTTAATTCGCTGATATTCGACTTTTATTAATAATAATATTATTTATAAACTAAATTCACAAAAAACAGATTATAAGTTTCTCTATAAGCTTGGGATCTTTTTATTACTATATATATATATTTATTTATTTATTTTATTATTTTATTATAATATATACCAGACACAGGCTGCACTGATGACGAAACAACGCGTCTGCAGCTATGAGGGATGGCCGCAGGACGAAATCAATATTTCCAGCAACGTTACGCAATCTTCGGTAAACGGAATGTACGAGCGTATTGTATTATATTAAAAATCTCGACATATTAAATCTAAAGATATTTAGATCATTTTTCTCATTTCACATGGGTCGATAAAATTTTAAAATTCAAACGAAGAGACACAATTCTATATAATAAAATATAATATAATACGCATACATACGCGCGAATGGCATGTGTTGAGATGAGTGCCTATCGAAATTGCCCTTGATCCACTTTCTGCGAAGTGGTCCGGTTTGTGTGAGTTTTTAGTGGTCATGTTACTACTGAATAATACCTATGTGTGTGTGTGTGTGTACGCGGGCGCGCTTGTAGCTTGTGTGCATATATGTAGCGCATTTAAAATGACCGCCATTCCGATTTACTCGCGGACAGCTACTTCTCTCTACAATTAACTATTTCTGTATCGGTAACGCAGTTACTGCCATCATTATAATAGATTCGGATAGTTAAATGACAAACAACGGCTATCAATGATAAATGATAATGGTGTTATTGTATTATGGTCCAAAATAAAATCCAACTTGGAAAATTGCAGTCCGGGATATTTTAAAAATTTGGCATTAATGAGTAAAAAGTTCAAAATTTAAGTTTAATTTTGTGTTACTTGATGTGCTAATTTTTCGTCAAAAGTTAACCGTTAAATTAATAAGTCACTATTTTTATCATTTAACGAGTTAACTTAAAATTAACATATAATCCTCGAAAAAACGTGAAACCACACGACAATGATATGAAAGAAAAAGAGTGAACGCGAATAAAAAAATGCCGAACGAAAATTACGTTAATTAGTGCACTATTTCAATACTTTATTTTATATAAATGTCGTATCGACATTAAGTCAACGGATAGCAGTGAATATTAGCTTACACATAGCGTGCACAAGATTCATAAGATACGTATAATATTGTACTATTTGTAATCGTACATGATTTATTTGACAATAACTGTCGTGTAAAAACAAACAGTTCACGGAAAATTTAATATTCTATTAATTTTTTTTAAACCTCGATCTTTTTTATTACCATATTAAACGCATTTTTTTTAACAAATTATTTATAAACTATGTAAAATACTGTATTTAAGTATATAACACGTTAATTTCCGTCTAATACGTTCGGAACACTTACACAAAATGAGTAAAAATAATTTTAGCCCCTAACATCGCACTTTACCTTTCATATTATACTCGTCATTCGCCTAAAGATATCTTAAGGTAGAACTACTAAGCACAACAAAAATCATTACTCCTCTGTTATTCAACAAGTAATCTAAGTGAATAATATAAGCTTTGACCTATTTCAGTTTTAAAAAGTTAATATTCACCACGATTTCACTACTACGCATTCATCAACGAAATTGTCTTCAACCGACTACAATATAAATTACTATGCATGTCCTGTTCGTAAATGTTTAAACCCAACCGTAACATTAATTATTTTTAAATTAAAACTTAGAAAAAATATATAAAAATAGTAAATTTGAAAATTTTCCTTAATCTTTCAACATTTGAACAGCTAAAACTATTTATATAAATTTTTAAATTATATATAAATATCTAAACCAATCGTTTTTAAAAGAATGTTGGATAAAAATTACAAAAACGTAAAATACTATTTGTTTAAATATGCCTCTATTCTAAAATTTCGTTTATAATTAATTTAATCAAATCAGCCAACTTACTACACAAGTCACATTAATAAATGATAAAAAAACAAACAATTTTTTAGGAAAATAATAATTTAAATGTTAATATTTTTAATCTTATTAAACAATATTTATAATACTTTATTGTTATTAGTTTTATTCACGCGTTACTCATCATTCACCCTATTACATTTCGATAACATACATGATTACCAGTTGGTTACACGTGACCTTTACGAAACAACAATATAGGTTTAGTACAGAACTTCTAAGTGGATCGTGTGTAAATGTATATATATATATATATATATATATAAAATGTGTGTGTGTGTGTGTGTGTGTGTGTGTGTGTGTGTGTGTGTGTGTGTGTGATCAAACCTACAAGCACATGTCTTAGCCATTACTGGACCTAATGGAAGCGCCTGTTGAATCATAAATTTAAAAAAATTGCTATAAAAAGGAAGTCTAGTCTCAAGAAAATATACTCAACATAATCTAATAGAATTACAAATCCTTTACAGTTTTTGTTGTATTTTTACATCAAGGTACATAAATAAAAAATATAAGAAATGTGAATAAAAAGTCAATCGTATCAATCTTATAGATTAAAATAGATAAATATGTACTGCTTGCAGATTAAAAGAATCGAATAAAATAATCGAGGATTCTGTTCCTGGACAACCTCGTACTAGTCAAATTATGTAAATTAAAAAAAAATCACATTTGTTTATTGTACATATAATACAGATTTTAAATATTCTATATTAAATGTGAAAAAAAAATTATAATAATAATATATTGATTTCACTTATTTCTATATTAATAATCACCTTGAACTTCACATCATAAACAATAATTTACAGTAGAAAAGATTCGACTATTCAACTATTCTCTATTTAACACCAATAGAAAAAGTTTGCTTTATTTATACTTATAATATTAATAAATGTACGTATAATCATTATGTAATACACATAAACAAATACCATATATTCATTTCTCCGTACAATATGTTTTTTTGGAATTTAAACGAATAACATGAAAGCTAAATTAGGTGTAAGTATATGTGTATATATATATATTACACATGCATTCATAAATAACATAAAAAATATTTGTAATATATGCCACTCATAAAACTGATTCCACCAAAGTTCCTTTTTCTTTTTTATTCCTATATATATTTTTCGATTTTTCTGTTAAGTTAAAATGACCAAGTTTATAGGATAAAACAACGCGTATGATTTGCGATTGACTATATGGTGAATTGACCTCGATCAAGAATACTATGTTCAGTAGTGCCTGTAAGCGACCCAAATTCAAGAGGATATCCCAATTTCGATCAATTTAAAACGTTTGAAATACACAAAACTATTGTCACAATTGATGACCTAAAATCTTTTAATCGTACGTGAATATACTTTTGGCCGTGACGTAAATTCATTAAAAAAAAAACTAGCCTAATTTATTGCTTTCTCTTAAATAAAAAAACTGCACAATGTGAACTATGCGATCAAAGTTTTTTCACTGCGTTTAACCTTCTTATGTTTACGACCCCAGACATGAAAAAAATCTCCACGCAACCCATTTATTTTTAATTATATGTCTTATAATTGTTATAAACATTGAATTCTGGAATTGAATCGTTAAAATACTAATTGAAATTATTACTTATTATTAGAAG
Organism: Geopemphigus sp. TES_GeoC_2020; assembly: GCA_025469175.1. Taxonomy (NCBI): domain Eukaryota; kingdom Metazoa; phylum Arthropoda; class Insecta; order Hemiptera; family Aphididae; genus Geopemphigus; species Geopemphigus sp. TES_GeoC_2020. The sequence goes on along the minus strand of JAIPRN010002132.1, from coordinate 14,592 downwards.
GCTTTTATGAAATGATGTTTAACGTTTAAATATAATTAATATTCTTTAAAGTTTATATTAAAATTCCATATTTATACTGTACACAATTATTTAAAATTATCGATCGAAATTGATGTTCCATTAAATATCTCCATGAAATAAATATATTTAGTATGACAATTTTATTTAAATATTATGTGTGTAAATCATACACCTAAAGTTGCAAAATAGTATTCAATTGTACCACTACGTAATAATAATGTTATAATGTGAAAGTTTTATCCGAGAAACACATGCATATTCATAGAAAAGTATTTAGTTTTATACAAGGATATATGAATTAATTCAAGATATCTATAATACGTTTAAGACAACCAAATAATGTAACATACAATATGCGTCCTTTTTTTAAATCATACTATCGTATACGGATTGTCTACTGTGGATAAAATCTATATAAATCTATATAATAAATAAATAAACATCAATAAATAAATATATATATATATATATATATATATATCGCTTACATTGTTTGAAACTAATATATATTATATAAATTGTTGATTTGTTTAAAAACAATCGTAGGTGGTTTTTTTTAAAAAAAAATAAAAACTGATAATCTGATTGTTTTACTGACCTTGAAATACGATTTACACTAATAGGGAAGTTCAAGTGATTTCTGCACGCCCCAACATTTTATTATAAAAAAATAACAACGTATAGGTTTTCAATTACATGGTTTAAAATGTAGTTGAAATTCATCATAGCTTTTTTCATATTGCATAATGTTAAAAATAAAAAAACAGTCATTCGAATCGAATTCAATAAATGAACAGATGTATATACTTTATTTATCTTCCTCTATCCCTATCTCTCTTCAACTCCCATTCCTTCGACTCTTTCGCACCCTGCCTCTTCCTCACTCTTTCTCTTATACTACTCTTATACTTCATAGGTAATTTCTAAATTAATAAACATATTAGAAGTCAAGAATTATTTGAATTATTATAACTAACACTGAAAAATTTCGTTACACAATGCCACATAAATATAAGATAGATAGATATTATCCGATCTTGTAAAATATTAAAATAAAAATATTTAAAAACATTTTTTTATGTTTAAACACGAATTATAAATGTTTTTTTCACATTTTTATTATTGTCGTTGAATACTTTTTAAACTATATAAAACGTTTATTATAATAAATTAAAGACTATAGTGCGTTTCAAAATAAATGTCCCTCGATAGCAACGCGCTGAGTGATGGTTTTTTGTCAAGGTTTCCAAAATAAGTACGAAATATGATAGGAAATTAAAAATTTAATGCATTTTTTTTATATTTTTTCTAATTTGATATTTATTTACAAAATAACCAACAAAATATATTTAAAATTATGCCCTGACAAAACAACAGAAACATAAAATGCAGAACCACTGTTGATTGGATCCGATTACACGCGTTCTATTTTTCAGCCTAAATTGCGAATCCCTGGTTTGATTAAAAACCGCCACCTAGCACGTTGCTATCGAGGGACATTTGTTGTGAAACGTACTATAGTCGAAAAACTTTTAATAGGTATATTAATAGTTATCCTCGCTATCGGCATATAATAGTTAGAGTTTATGTATATGATATGATTTTAATTTAACATTATATTTCGTTTTTTATTAAATGTAATATATATATAATGTTAAACCTTTTCCACTCCTTTATTGAAAATTCGAAATGTCAAATAATGCCAATATAAAAAGAAACAAAATTTTTGACACGATAAAATACATAAAATATTAAAAAATGTGTTCTAAATACTTTTTTCCCGGTTTATTCGAATTTATATCTTAAATAGTTTTCAAAAAATATTTACAAGATTGCATTTGTCGTGGAAATTTATTATGATTATGAATGCTACGATATGCAGTTAATTTCGCGTCTTAATAATATTGACCAACGTTTTCGTGCGTCATTTATACCTAACCATAATGACGCAAATTAAATATATGAAATCACGTTACAAGTTAATATTTTGAATAAATTTGTACAGAATATGATGGCATCTTTTATATATTATATAATAAATATGAATTATACGTAAAAAAACTATTTCTACAAACCTTTGAATTTTTCACGAATTTTCAACCGAAAAATAAATACGCGCTTTAAAAACGAACTTAAAAGCAGACACGAACAACATAATATTATAGATTCGTATGAAAGCTGTTTATAAAATATTATTCGTAGTTGTAAAGCAGAATGATAATATAACATAAGTGTTGCATATACACCTTAATCTATTCATCTTGTTACGATGACAATATAAACACTGTTTTGAAACAGTATAATAATAATAATGTAACCATATTATTGCGGATAAACAAATAGATAGATAGGTACTTTCTTTTACGTTTTCGATTCATCATTGGCCGCGACGTTACTTGCCAAGTGAGTTACACAATTTCGCACATAGCCTATGCGCTCTGTACGCGATATAACATTGCATAAAATCAGGTAACGACTTTTGCAGGTTTTCATCGTAAATAAATCGTTAATTATTTTCAAGCGTGTATATAATATACATATATATATATAACAGATAGGTCTACATGTCATGCATAAACACCGGTGGCAAGCATTCAGTCTGCGAGTTTCTGAAAACTGGAACTCACACGAGTAACCCAGGTTGTAGACCTAGGTCATCCGATTAATATTGTGGTATCAAGTTCAGAGCAATAAAATAATGGCCGCCATTAGTGATGATGATGGCAGGATATGTAAATATTCTCGAAGTGACTGTATTATTTAAAACATACTTGAAAAATATAAATACATTCGGTTCTTTTTAATATTCTTATGCGTTAAAATTTTCGAATTTTTCGGATAAAACTTATAAATATTTGAGTAAACATATTTTCAAAATAGTATTAATAATTGCTATTTTTCAAAAAACTTCGAATTCTATTGTAAATAATATTTTCATTACACTATTTCAGAAAACACGCACGTTTACAAAACTGCCACCGGTGTGAACGGTGCTAACGCGATACTTTTCAACAAAACTGCTTCGGTAAATACACATTTTTTCTTATTCGTCTTAACGACATACATCTAAACTCATATCGTACTCGACATAAGTTGAATATGTGCATAAGCCACATGCGAGTGAATGCGCACCTAACAAACGAAACTCGATTACAATTCATAATTATTGGTCAGTGTCAAAAACATATTTAATCAAAAAATGTCACGTTCAAAATAAATTACACGACAACATTTCGTTGTACAGATTTTACACATTTCGATAATACGCCGACGCAATATTAATATCGGCGATATACTTCACTGATAGGACTTAAACGGAAGGACCGGATATTAACAATAGGACTATATCCGGTCGTATTTTTGACCTATTGTATTTGGACACATCATAAATATACAAGTGATACATTAAATTGTACCAATAGGAATACATAATAATGTTTATTCAAAATATAAAAGTACAATAAGCTATATTTTAGACACTATAGATGTATAGTATACAAATGAAATTCGAGGGGAGCAGAGAATTAATAAATTACGTCAACGCACATATTATCAATTTGCTTAAGCGTTTTAGATAATGTTGTTGGAATTTAAGCCTACACGTAAGTGATAATAACTAAATGTTATTCAACTTGTCATTATTACGTACTTTTAAGAAATTAAACATAATTTAGTTTAAACATAATTAGAAGAAAACTGTGTTATACGACATTCAAATATTTAAAGACGTTAGATATTCAAAAACATTATATATACTATTATTTTACTTATATATTATTGTAAGTTTAATATTTTAATCAACCATAAGTAAATAACAACAAAATTAATATTTTATAAATACTAATGATACGCTATCAACAGCAATTTAACAACGTAAAATTTTCGCCATTTCTAAACCTACACTGACATCAAAAAAACAAAATATTCGAAAGTTATTTTACACGTAAACAACGTTTAAACATCCTAAAATAAACAAAAATTACTTTACTAGTCGAATACGTCATATTATTAACGCTAACTATATATCTAATTATTTAAAACACTTCCTCGGTAACTATCACAATACGATTCATTTTAACATTTATCGAGAAATAATTGAATATAATACGCGATATTTAATTATGTATATATTATTACACGTTCGAGGAATATACTTGAAATATTTTTAAAATACTTATTCTTTTAAAACCTTATCTTTTAAAACATCCAAGTTTACCACTTAAAATGAATGAATCAATTATCCGAATTATATATTCGAAATTATAGATTAATATATGATTTTTTATTAAACTAGACAATACAAGCCAATTACTACTTTTAAGATTCGAATAATTAATGTATTTTTAAAATATTCACAATACCTGTTGGTTGTTGTACAGTATTTAAAAGTATATTCTGAACTCTATTTTTGAAAGTATTACGACATTTATTCTAAATACTATAGAATGTATTTTACTCGAGTGTATCCGCGATGACAAGGCGACAAATTGTTTTTTATTTTATTTTTAGGCACTACGTACACTAGTCGCTGTCATGTATAGTGTGTAACAACTAAACCGGTGAAAGAGAAAGTGATGAAGATTAGCTATAGTAGTAATAGCCATGTAAACGTACATTTTAGTATGATATCCGTATATTACCTATGAATTATATAGGTATAGATACCTCCACGTTATTTTTCGAATGTTTCCCTGAGCCCGGATGCCTTCGAAGACTATCATTTTTTTCTTCTTTCGTCATTCCGTCGAATAGCTCGTAAAAGATGCATACGTTCAGACCGGAGGTCACGTGGTCGGTACAAAAAAATTAACAACGCGTGTCTGAACCCGGATCACTGTTTACATAATATTATACGTTTTTACGTATAGGCTGATCGGCAAAAACGATAGACACGGATACACGGGAAAATATAATATAGCTATAAAAACAAATTGCGACATAGTTTAAACGCCAAATGCTTTAAAAACAATACCCTGACCCTAAATTGATTTTTAAAGTTAGGTATTTAATTATTTGAGGTGTTCTGATGAAAAACAAAAACCACCGTGTAATACGAGTATGCGAATTTTACTAGAAAAGTTATCGAGTTTTACCGATTACAATTTAATTTATTCGAAATCCTTGATTATTCTATTATGCGTAATGGCATTTATCCAAGATATCCAAGATAGTTACAGTCTTAGGTTTTAACCATACGTTTGTACATATAATATATCCCAGGTAGAAAAACAACCTTAAAACAAAATGCTTAATTTAGTCGCTTAAGAAGGCCAAATATATTTTATAACAGTTTGCTACGCGAAATAAAGATATTTTCATTGGTTTTTCACTGAATAATAAAATTGATGTCGAATATTTCTTCGCGAGAATAAACAAAAAATATATCCATCTGAAGTCGGTAAAATCTATACAGTTTTTAAATCTTATTCAAATAATTGTTTTCAACTTTTTTCTAACAAAATGTAAATATTTCTAATTATTTTAATAATAAGTAAAAGGTGTATTTAATTAATTTAAAACTATTTAAATTCTATAAATTATCGATTGAATAGTAATATATAATAGTAGTAATAATAATAATTAATAATAAATTGTATAACAATAATAATAATAATATTCATAATGCTTAAACATTTTATATCTTGTTTATTTTTTAACAGTATTTTTATAACAACTACAAAACTAATGATTATTCAATTTTTTTATTTTTTTTTATAGGAACATAAACAACAATTCTCCGTTATTGTCGTAGTAAAACCATTTTTAAATAATTACTACTTTCCTAACAAATAATTTTTTAAAGACGTCTCAAAAATAAACTGTCAGTTGAAATACGCTTATCGATGTAACTCAAAACGAGTTGAAAACACCGCTAAAACTATTTTCTTCGAGTTATATAACTCATCCTTCGGGTTCAATTAAAAACTAAATTATATAATTGTTTAACTATATCATTATCCGCACAAATTTTAATCAATTAGTATGATTAATGAGAAACAAATATACGATTATATTAAGTACTGTATTATTACGATTCATGGACACGATAATTTTCTATATAATTCACGTTAAATTTATATTATAACTGTAGTAACGGTTGAAATTGACTCGCAGTGATGTCGGTTTTGTTTTATATGTTTAATCAGAAAGCAGTCATTTGTCTGCAGCTTAATAAAATACCAACTAGTTGCCGCCGTCGCGCCATTTGAATTTTCATCGTCATCTACTTAATAATATGATATACGTTGGCAAAGGTCGTTTTTTGGCCTACACCAATCACTACCACATGTAACGAATGGCAAAATAGAGAAAGAGAGTGTGCACGCATGTTAGTGTGTTCGGATAATCTTCACATATACTAACGTTACAATATTAAATACATTAATAAAAATTATATTCGCATCACGTCTACAGCAAAATTTAAAAAAAAACAAGTTGCACAATCGCTCGCGGGCAGTTTAATAAAACACTTATGCTCTTCGTTAATGAACATTAATAAATAATATAATGTAAAAATACGTATAGTAATTATATTGCCTTTGAACGGTATGTGAAGAAAATATAAGATCAATAAGATCAACGATACCTATTGACGAAAGAAAATATTTTTTTATTTCAATGTTTATGTCAATTAAATAATTTTGTTAAAAAATATGTACAATTATAAAAATAAAAATAAATTTAAAAACTGGAATCTTCAATAATAGCCTTATAGAATACCATTACTATGAGAAATACATTTTTCATTTTATTAATTAATTTATATTTTTTTCGGTGACAGAAGATAATTAGTGGCTTCTCCTTTGTATCCGCTCTTGATTCAATAGTACTCTTTAAGGTTATCGTAGGTTTATTATTGTTTTATCTTTGGCTAACTTGCGTACAGATACTATAACAATGACCAATATTTGATTTGGAACACTATTTCATTATTTCAATAAAGCCTATGAAGATCATACAACTCATTTAATATCAGGCTAAGTTCTCTAACATATACGTTAAAATAACAAAATATGTATTTATAAAGGAAACTATCTTAAAACACGATTAAAAAAATTTTAAATCTTCCCTGAATTTTAAATTTAAATTAATTTATGTAAGCTTAATAAATACAATAATATACGAATTTTCTTAATCATGTGTTTTCTTATAATAAACTTTAAATCACTTTTGTTACACCCTATAATACATATACATATATATATAAGAGAAAGCATAGGAGTAGCGGCAATTATGGATAAAATGAGGGAGAATATACTTAGATGGTTTGGGCATATTATGAGGAGAGAAGATTCGAAAGCAGTAAGAACAGTTATAAAATGGAGTGTGGAAGGAAGAAGAGGAAGAGGAAGACCAAAGAAGAAGTGGTTAAGCACGATTGAGGAGGATATGAGGATTGCTGGTGTGTGCGTCGAGGATGTGGGAGATCGGGGCAAATGGAGGTTTAAGACTAAGGTGGCCGACCCCAAATAGATGGGATTAAGGCGAGGATGATATATATATATATATATATATTTATTTTTTTTTTTATTATAATATTTATTATCATTTATTCATATGAATACGAGCACATTCATTAACAAAATTAAAAGTATATTTAATAGCTATCAATTTTTACAAATATTACTAAAAACCATTATAAAAATAAAAAAAATATTAAATTAGTATTTCATAAATACATTTAAAATAGTCAAACTGATTATAATTCTTCCGTATAAATAACGATATTTTAATTGACAACAATTATTATCTGTAGAGTTTATACAAAGAAAGAATATTATATCATTTAAACGAATATTAATGTTAATTTTCAAATACCATTAAAATTAGTCATCAAAAGCGCTTAAGAATTAACGATATAAACTCAAATTATTTTTTCTATCGTTCATTGTAAAGAGACAAAAACTAATTGTTAAATAATTTCGCTAATGTACTTTGGATTAGAATTTGAATTTAAACAAAATATTGAATAATGTTCGTATTATATTCGTATACATAAATAATATAAATAATAAGTATAAAACGTAGTATTGTTTTTGAAAAAATTATGGAGTAATATATATGTATAAAATAATCGAAATAAATAGCGGTTCAGCCAGGTGTAATCTCAAATTTAAACGAAGGTCTTCATGGTTAGTTAATTTCACAAGCAGATGAAACCTTGACTTCAGAAATTTTGAATTTATACTTATATAGGTTTAAAGAACACAGAACCACGTTTGGAAAAATATTGATTTGCTTTTATTTTTATTAAATTAGTGAAATACACATAATAAAATGCTAAAATAATACTTGAAAATCCAGAATACCTAAATATAGTTCTATACATTACGCACACACATGCACAGACTGACACACATTATTAACGTATTCAGTTATTATTAATATTTAGATAATCAATATAAAAACAATATTTATATCTCTCCTGGCCTTATTTATTTAAAACGACAATTTTATATTACTACAGTGTTGTTATTCGGTATACATTAATTTGTTCACTTTTACTATAAATAATTTTCAATAGTTTTATTTTACGAATGAAACATTTAGATAATTGTTATGTAAAATAACGCAATGTAGGTATATTAAAGTTACCTAAATATTATTTAATCTTTATGAATACTGATACATAACAAACATATTCTATTGATTAGTAATTATACGTAATTATACGTAATTACAAGAAATTATACGTAATTATGAAAACTTCAAATTTGTTTCATTGAAATGTACATATACATTTTTTTTAAATTGTTATGAATATCATTGTGTCTATTATGTAAATCGAGGAAATAAAGTTTAAAACGCACGTGGCCCCGATCGTTTAAACGGGAATAGACGAAAAATAATTGTATCTACCGAACTATGACATGTACATTTCATTTATTATTATCATATCATATGTAATATGCATTATGATATACCTACAATGATGATAAAAAATTATAAAGGTCTTGGAAGGTTATAAAACTCGCCCTACAAAACTATGTCGCACGAACAAATTCCACGTTATTAATAATTCATTAAAAATAAAACATAAAATTGGTACAATGACTAGTTTTGTTTTCACGTAGCCCATATTGTTATACGTATGGCCACTATTATTTTAAACGTGTCTTACAATATGTGCAACAATCATTCAACGTGATGTACATGTGTCGATATAAAATGATAGACATATTTTAAGGATATAAATTGAAGAAAATAAAATGAAAACGCTTAAAAACCTAAGTTTTTTATATAAAATATATTTAACTCGATATCTATCTTTCACGTATGTGTTACGTGTTCGATTTATAACTGTGACATAACCAGAAGAATATTTTAGGTATCTGAACACACCCCTTTACATTGTTTTGATAAAATACTTTAGTTACAATACCAAAATGAACAAAAATATTGAGAGAAAAATTTCGAAGAGACAGATGAACGGAAATAATACTTATAATATTATATCTGAAAATTATTTTTAAATTTTTATATTTGTTCTAATTTATTTAATTTATTAATTTAATTTCTAGCTAAATAAAAGATTCATACAGTACATTTAGATATAATTCCAAAGATTTTAAATATTTTTATTAATGCTCCATGAAAAAAACTAACACTTAATTTGATAGAATTTTATACAGGTAATTTTGAACATTTATCAAAAGCTTTGTAAACGAAATAAAATTTGGCATAACGGAGTTTTAAAATTACAAATATAAAAAAATACACCGCTATTTACATAATTAATAATAATTGAAACAAATATCCAAATATTTATAAATCCTTACAAGCATTATATTGCCCTTATTATTTTAAAATTAAAGAAATTTTAATTTTAATAATACGGAATAAAAATGTCGAAGGTGGATCTCGAGTAAATTTTATGTCAGAAAAAAATATATTTTTAGAATTATTATTACATCAATATATTGATCAATACGATTGACAAAAATTTGATATTTTATATTATTCGCGTCATTATTTAGTTTTATAAAAATAGACGTATAATAAATCATATATTTAAATAGTTTTAAATTTATAAAATGTGCAAATATATTTTAAGGGCCCATTGATTTAGGCGAAAAAGTTTATTATTTACAGCACTGGATTTTAATCCAGCTCTGTATATAATAGATATATTATTAAAAATATATATACCTATGTAAGTAATACAATTTTTAATTGTCCGCATTTTCTCCATAATAAATCGATTTTGACACAATATTGTACATCAGAAGTTATTTTTTTAACAACTTGACCAAATAACTACCGTATCGTATATGATATCAACATAACATGACAGCAGAAGCTATTAACTTCCTACGATATATGACTTCAACGATGAGGATATTCACATTCTCATTCCACTGAAACCAGTGAAATAACCTTTTTTGTTTCAAAAAAATTGCAAACGAATCGTAGATACAGGAAAATAATTAATTTCGTTTTCACTAAATTTTTTATAATTACGCATTTTCCCGCGTAAAATTTGTGAACTCAAATAGCTATCAAACAAACAGTATGCGCTTTTAACTTGGAAACACATTATAAAAACATGAACCAACCAGTCATTTAAAAAAGTTCTTTTGAAAAATAGAATACACAACCGAATAGATTTTCAAAAATGTATTTACTATGTTTGTTCAAATAATATTTTATTCTAAAATATTCGAATATTTCGCAGTTTTTGACATATCCGAAAATTGTTATACTAACGCTATTTTTTGAACATATTAACTACCGAATGAAAAAATGGTAACAGTTTAACTAAAAATAAATTTTTTTTTATAAATAATAAAAAATAAAATATATTATAAACCAAAATCTTTTCTTATATGATGCAAAAGTAATTATACAACAATAGGAGGACGATTATATTGACCTATCGATACACTTATTTCGCATTTATGAACCCGTTTCTAAATTATATAAATTATAATGGGACAAATGACTGTATTTTTAAGTAAATTATTTAGCAACAAGAATAAAAGTACAAAAAAATTATTCGGAATATATACGTATATACATTTATATATTTCAAAGTATAACTTGAATAATTTATAAAGCTAAAACTGACTTTCTTAAATAACTGGCGAATTATAAATAATAACTATAGTTATATAAATATAACTCCAGACAACACGACTTATAGTGTATAAAATACGTATAGTATTTAAAATACTAAGGTGAAAATAAAAAAAGAAAAAACTTACGGGTCTTCGACGGTGTTTATCGCGTTCCTCGCGTGTTTTGCACGAAACGAATCCCTGTTATTTTTCAATTTAAGCGATAGACACTCCGAATAACAACTACAAAATCGATCCTGTAATATAGACGAACGTAAATAACATGATCACTGTACGGTATATACTGATAAAAATTTCGCACAATAACTCGTCGAGGCGTATATTATTATATAAAACGCGATAAAAACCGGTTAAAATATTCGACGACGACAGAAATCGTACCTATTAACAACGGTCAAGATACCACCGGTCGAATTCAAGCTGGCAAAGTATAATGATAACGATATATAATAATCGAAATAAATGCGTATCGGTCGGACCACACTCGGAGATTAAGACGACAAAAAAACTACGGCTTTATTTCGCCGTTAGCCGTAACAACGAGAAATACTAAACGGACGGATCTGTGTGTAAAATTCTCTCAATCGATCGGTAAGTATTTAACGAAACTAAATATTGTACGAAATCGTACAGATTACGTTCAACGCGTGTGCACGAGCGCGCGTGCAATTCGAACCAGCCGGCCGCAATATTCCCGATGACGGTGTGCGCACTGACTGTCTGCGTGACTGCGTATGTGTGTGTGTCCGTCCGCGTACAACGCGACGAGCGCGTTCCTCGTTGGTTGTCGGTCGGTCGACGCGCGCGGCCAGCAACAGCAGCAACAGCAAGCGAACGTTTTGGCCGGAAGGTCAGCTGATTAGAAAGAAAGTACCTGCTGCCGACAACAACCATGGTGATCGGTTAGTAATGGTGGGAGACACGTGAGTTCTGAGCCCCGGTGGCGTTGTAAATTATTTTTATTATCGTTTTCAGAAAAATTGTTTTTCAATATGTCGTTGTCATTGCTGTTGTATAATATCTTCGTCAAATATTTTTTACGATTGAAATGAATAGACCAAAATTCAATCTTATGACATCGGAGTCATTTTTAGTATAAAACGTATTAGGAACTTTGCCATTATACAGCGTATTAGAACTAAATGCCATAAACTAACAGTTAAATCAGAAAAAAGTAACGTAATTACAGATTTTTTTTCATAAAAAATCTCTCTCGTCAAAAAATATACATCAATGATAGTACATACGCTTTTCTTGTATGCAAGCATAACTGTAACTTTATATCTATAGATTGTACGTCACAATCCAAATATAAAATGTATGATTAAAAATTCAGTTATAATCGTGCTAAAATTAAAAAAATAATTGTGAATGTTTTATATCCATACGTAATTAGTTTTTTTTTTATCTAACATTTTTATTTTTAAAATATGACATTCCTAGACTGAGAAGCATTAAAGAGTTTAAAGATAGGTATAAAAATGAATTTAATTTTAATTAAGTTACTTAACACGCTAATTTCTCCAAAAATTAACTATTAAGTTAAAAACGATTTTTATAACGTGTGGTTTTTTTTAGTAAGTATTTATATAGTAATGTAAAACATATAAAAGTATTTTGTATAAAAATTAAAAATAGAAAATGTTATCTAACTAGAATTTTAAATTATTTTAAATTTTACGAATAATTAATTATCTAGTAATATTATTAAAATTAAAAACTTCGTTTTTGTAATACTTATTTTTATTAAATTTTTACCCCTAGCCATTTTAGAACACCACAAGTACAACGATTTATTTTTCAAAGGGTTTAATTTGTAAATTTCGTGAAAACATTACCGCAAAAAAAAATTAATTTGGATAAGGTTTTTTTTAACTTTGATAAATGTATTTATTAGTAGTACTCCAAAATTCATTTCGGCGCCATCGAATGATACATATATACGTATATAAAAGTTTCCCAACGATGACAATGGTAAAGAAATAATGTATTGGTATAAATACTTTGAATGTTCTCTATCAATAATGTTACTGGTAAATTAGTTTTGGGCCTTACTTCAGTACATCGTATAATACAATGTTTAATAGATATAGAAAACCGCGTTGTTAATCTTTTAAGGACTATGGACTGGACAGCTAAACATACCGCGATCGTACATATTTAAATATATGATATTGTCATATATTGAACAAAAATATTTGCAATAGTTCAAAATTCAATAGTTTTAGAACGTTTTATAATTCACACAAATTATACTGAAAATATTATGATCAAGATTTTTTCTGTAAACATTAATATGTAGGCTTTTCGGGTAAAAAATATTTAAATATTATATATTATTAATCTTTGAATAATTATAATTAATAAATTCAAAAGATAACAAGCTTTATTAAGGTTGCAAAACTTTTTTTGTATTCGAAAAACAATTCTGAGCAATGCTAGATTATAATATTGAATATCATATAACATATGATTTAGATTAATATTAAAATGTTATTATGCATATTATTATTATTAATATTATTATTATTAACATGCGTAACTAATGCATTTTACTGTAAATACAAATTGAAAAGCTTACATTTTTTTGATTAAATCGATTTTTATTGGATTCGATATTCATATAGAGAAATATATCTCTAATCTTATATTAAATTTAAGTTGTTATATACAAAAATGGCCGTTGTTTAGAATTTTTTTTAAAAACCGTCATCTTATGCAAAGACTATCCAATTTATACAAAATTTAAACGTTAACCCCTAAAAACACAACAAAAAAGTGTAATATTTAGCATAATATTAAAATAACTTTAAAAAAAAAATTAAATGTGTATATTCAATTAAAATAAATAACGAGTTAACGTATCAAGTATTTAAAAATATATGAGTTATAACGAAAAAACCAAAATTCAATTTAATGAAAATCGTGTGTCGGCAAAGTTTATAGCAGTTTATAGATAGTTGTCCGTACGCTTACGGAAGTTATTAAATCAAAAAACGTTGAAGATAAATAAGTGCGGTAGAACTAGAAAAAATTGCAGCATTTGTGCTACACGAAATAATACATAGACAAAAAACACATCATTGTAAAACAAATATATTCTTCACTTCATCATGTCATATCAATGAATATTGTAATAACAGTGAAAAGACAGCTTCAATCGCCTTGACAGTGAAATAATTAAAAATTGACATACGTATCAGGCGTACAAATAGAAAACCGCCGTTTTTTCTGATGATTTGAGGCTTTATTGTAAAAAAATTGTTAAATACTCATTGTTTAAAATAATTTCCATCGCTAGCCACAACTTTTGCCCATCTTTCTGGCAGTTTCTGAATTCCTCGTCGGAAAAATTGTTCATCTTTTGACGCGATCCACGAATCGATCCAATTTTTGGCTTCTTCGAAAGAACGAAAGCGGTGTCCGGCCAGATCATGCGTCATCGATCGGAATAAGTAGAAATCAGAAGGGGCGATGTCAGGAGAGTACGGCG